>CABHPQ010170158.1:0-24726 GCA_902168405.1 Peromyscus aztecus
TTGTGACCCAAAGAGTATCAGAATTCTATTAATGTTAAAATCTGAACCTTTGGAATCTTAATATAGCGGTATCATAGAAGGGGAAAGTAATCTGAAGCATTTAAATCATTTATTTATGTCAAGGGACCTAGTAGCTCTAGGAAAAGTAAGGCTTGATTTTTTTAATCTATAAATGAGCTGGCAAGTTGGTCATACCACCAGCATGTGGTGCTGCTGATGCCCTAGAGCCCTAGAGTCTGGGAAGGAGGGGCTGGGTCTCTGGGCCCGGCCCATATTAACTGAGAGTAGCTGTGGAGGAATGCCAGGCCTTGACTGGAGGCTTGAGTCCTCAGCTCTGTAGGCTCGAGGCAGAGCTTACCTGACCTCCCCCATACATAGGACCCAAGCGCCAGGTGCTCTGCTCATGCTTGAACCATGGACAGGAAGTGACATTTTGCTGCCCTTAGTAAAGATGGCAATAAGGATATAGGACCTGTCCCTCTTTGACCTTAGCCAAGACGTCTGCCTGACCATGTAATTGCCTTTATCAAATATGGCGATGGAGCCATATGACCTGTCTGTCTTTGACCTTAGTCAAGATGGTGCCCGCCTGACCATGTGATGGGAGGTCAGAAGTGGGCAGCTCCACCAGAGATCTGAGTGGTGGTATTGAATGGAAGGCAAAGCAGCCAGTAAAAGAGAAAGGAGACTTGTTACAGGTGAGGGAGCAGATCTGCTGAGGGTGGAGGCAAGTAAGTGGGTACCTTTTGGCAGGCCCTGCCAAGGTATGCCACCAAGCAGACATGCCACATGCAGGAGAGTTAGTGGAAGAGGTTTGAGGGAAGAAAGGAAAAGAGTGAAAGACCACATTAGAGTGGGGACAGGCCCTGATCATTCACAGAAGTCATACATGCCCCCAAAATATCATGGTACCCATGGATGAGACAGGGAAAAGGAATCCCTACAGCCTGAAGCTGTGGGTGTCCCCAGGGGCTAGAGGGAGGAAAGAATGAGGATCAAGCCATTGAAGAGGGCCATCGCCATACTCAACGGGGGTCAACTTAGCCTGGCTAAGTCAGAAGTCTCGGCACCTAGTACTAAGATTTTTGAGGAGGTGAGAACAAAAACCGAGCTCCAAGAGGGAATCACATCCATAGAAAAGATCAGGGATCATGTCACAAAAGCCAGAAGGGCCTAAAGGAGCTGTGGACAATTCTGGAGGGGGTGTAACAACCCAATTAAAACTTACAAGATTGCCACTAGTGAATGGGGTGGTGAGTGATAGGGTGAGCTGGAGCCTATTGTGGGTAGACTAGGTCCAGGATCCTGGCATGGGAGGGGCTGTCAGGAGGGCCTATCCGAGTCGAGACACCAATGTAATGATACGGCGTGCAGGAGGGCCTTGGTGGGTTTTGGACCAAGGTGCCACATGGAGGGTGAAACATGCCATGCATGTAGATGAGATGTCCATGTGGCAAGTTTATTTTGGGGTTTGGGGGAAGGGGAATGGGAATGGAGGGAAGGAGAAAAGAGAGAGAGAGATAGAAAGAAAGAGGTGTGCGCTGCCTCTGGTAAGGCGGGGGAGAAAAAGAGCAAGTGGGAGGAGTTTTTTCTTAAAGGAAACTTAGGATGGCATCGGGGGACACTGGGCGGGTCCCCAAGGGGTGAGTAAGAATACTAACAACCCCCACCCCATAATAGGTTTCTCTGCCAACACAGTAAGACCGATCAAGCCAAATTGAAAAAGTGTAACAACAGGTTTATTTGAGCAAATCAACTCCCGGGCAGGTTCTCAAATCCCAGAGATTGAGGCCAGAGAAGCCATGCCCACAAACAAAAGCAGGGAGACATTATAGGTGGTAGGTGAGGAGTGATGACGTGTCTGCCACAAGCCGGGTTTATGCCCAAGTATGGTCAAAAGCTGGGCACTTTAGGTGGGGACTTGGGCAGCTGGCCACTTCAGAGGAGGAAGCTGTAATAGCTGCCAGGAATGTGGAACTGGACTTTTTGGTGCCTTCCCATGTTTGGGATTCTCTGAGTGGGTGGGCTTGGAGAGATAGGAATGGAGCTTCTCAGACCATGCAGGAGCAAGCTGGAGGTTCCAACTGAACATCCCAACCTTTTGGGGTATATAGGTGCTGGCTCAAATCTGGCTACTTCCTGTTGGCATGGGACAACATGGGGAGGGGGAGTCAGGAGTTGGTGAGCTCATGCTCAGCAGGAGGTAGGGTGAAGAAGCATTCCATTAACCACCATCCTGGAGACCTTTTGAATCCATTCCTGGAAGCGGCAGAGAAGGCAAGGTGCTAGGAGAAAAAATAGACAGATTATTACCACCAGCCCTGTGAACAGGACTAGACATGGGAAGAGTGAAGATTACCAGAAAGAATGGAACAGACGTGTGCCCTGGTTGTATTGGCAAAGTTCTTCAGATGATTTGTGGAGACAATTAGATAATTAGTTTCCACCAGGCCAGATTCCTTCATACAGTAGCAACACCCTTTCCCCAAGAACATGCAGGTGCCTGCAAAATAGCTGGAACAGGTTTGCACCTTGGTGTCATAGCAAAGGCCGTGGCTTTGGGTTAAAAGGCATGAACATTTTTCCTATGTCTAGAGAGCCTGATACATGTTTTAACCCAGTGAAATGCACCTTTAAGTCTATACTTAGAGGACAACCAAAGGAAATTTAAAAGCTTGAGCTTGTGACTGAATAGTAGATAGTGCTCTATTCAGTTATCAGAACTCCATCTATCAATGCTAAAACTCTGAATTGCCAAAATCCCTGCATAACAATAGCATAGAAAGGGGACAGAAGTCAAAACATCTTTACGTGCCTTCAATAATTTACCTTTACAACTTGCATTTATACATCTCAAATCACATTCTGGGTTCCTTTAGTGGAAAGTTACATCTGAAACCTGTTTATCCTTTACTATGAAGCCTGTGAACAAGGCAAACCTGTCTGTATTTTTTAACTAGAAACTTAATGAATGAACTAATGAACTTCCAAGGTAGTTTTAGCCTTGGGGCAGGGTGCTGTTAAACTGTCGAAGCTATCAGTAGTCTAGTTATCAAACACGATCAGATCTGAGAAGGATAAATTTCACCTGAGTAATGCAGACCAAACGACCTCGGAATCTATTAAAAATGACAGGGACTTACTAACTACCTAGACAGCTACTCCAGGTTCCTCCATGGTCACTGGGGTCAGAGGTCCCAGGGCAGCATCAGTCTTCAACTGCCAGGCCCAGAAGATCTGACAGACATTCCCCTGAAGTAGGAACCTGGGGGAGGTGGGGGGACTGGATTACCTCATCTAGGCAAAGTGGGGCAATCTACTCCCCAGCGTCCCATTTGTCCACAGTCTGGACAGGGTCTGGGCAGCAGCTGGGGTAAAAGGCAGTTTTTTTCCACCCCATGGCTGGCTTTGCCACATTTAAAGCAGGCTCCAGGTGGAGGTTCTTCTCAACCCAATCACCTTCTTTGGAGGAGACAGTGGTGCTGCCAGGAGCTGGCATGTTTCTCTATCAAAAAAAAAGTGTTTTGTTTTTTTTTTTAAATAAACATTTTAAATGCCATATTCTCAGATCTCTGAAGCATTTGAGGACCATTATCTGTTATGTATATCTAAACTAGATGAATGTTGCTTGTTTCTAGTTACTTGTTTTAGGCTTGATTTTGAAAACATATATGAGAAACTAAATATGAACATATCAGAGAACTTGATCCTTTATGAGGTGACTGACTATTAACTTGTCTTATAAGATTAGGATTTTATAGCCTTATCCCTGTTGAGTTTAACCTTAAAAAGATAACAATTTCTGAACTGATGCTCTTTTAACATCAAGATAAGACTCTTAACTCATAAGCACAGTGCACAGAGAGACTGGGAACTTTCTTGACCTTTTTATAGTACACCATTATAGAATATAACAGTTCTCTGTATGACTTTGTTTACCAAACTAGCTACAGCTTAACAGTGCTAGTAAAAGCAAGGAGGTTAGACATACATTCCTAAACTGGTCTCTGTTAGCCTGAATAGACCTTAGGTAAGGAGAGACCCTTTGCCAGACTGCTTAGGTCACTGTCTTGCTGCATCATAAGATAGGAACACCTCAGTCTCTGGTGTTTAGCTGTGGTCCTAAGTTTTAGTTTTTTATTCATTTATTTATTAAGATCATATATTACCAAAGGTATGATATAAAATGTCTTATAAATGTAAAAATGTCCCATAGCCTTATAAATTTAAGCATTTAAAAAACTGTGTCTTAAAAATGTCCAGTTTAGGGGCCAGGCGGTGGTGGCGCACACCTTTAATCCCAGCACTCGGGAGGCAGAGCCAGGTGGATCTCTGTGAGTTCAAGGCCAGCCTGGTCTACCAAGTGAGTTCCAGGAAAGGCGCAAAGCTACACAGAGAAACCCTGTCTCGAAAAACCAAAAAAAAAAAAAAAAGTCCAGTGTATTTAAACTTTCTGTAAAAGTTTAAAATTTTCTTTTAAAGAGGTTTAAGATTTCTCAATTATGTGTTCTGGTAATATCCAACTAAATTACCTTATTATTCCAAGAATGAAGACACAGAGCACTACCATGAATTGTAGAAAGCAAAACAAATTTCAACAGTGTAAACAATTCAGTGCCTCTAAAAGTCAATACCAAGTGAATTACTCTTACATTACAAAATCCGGCTGCCAGCAAGATACATCTCTGTACATGAAGGCATGGAGGTGCAGCTTTAATATCTCATTAAACAAACACTGTTTTAAATCCTATCTTTCATAAACCTTGTTTCCAGAACAGGACAGGAATTATCATAGAAAAATCCATCCTAATCCAAAATATCTTGAAGACCTGTTCTTGCCTCCTTACTAGGCCCACTCCATGTGGCCACTTTTAATCAATATGGTGGTAAAGTCACATGACATCCTTCTTTTCCAACCCTAATCAAAATGGCAACTGCCCATGTGACTGCACTTACTTACATTAAGATGGTGTGGTTTTTTTTTTTTCTCCAGAACAGCTCCAATTCAGAGTTACAGGTTTTAAGTTAACTGTTTGTTACAGATTTTTAACCATACCCAATTCTCTTAGCTGTTTTTTAATAAAGTAGAACAGCATAAAACAATTTTAATATTATTTATACCCAAATGACATGAATCTCTGTTATTATATCAGATTCAGTGGCCAAGAATCCCAGAGGCAAATTCTGAGCCCAGGCAGCTAGTTGCAATAGTAACAGCTGAGCTATCACCAAGACACACAGAACACAGTAAACTCATACATCCAAGACCCATCAGAAACAAACATGCAGTGGGCACATACATTTACACATTTAATTAAGCCTGACACAATTTTGTGTGGCTCCATGTCCACAAGAAGACATACAGGCATAGACCCATCCAACATACAAAATAGACAAAACTTTTCTAACAACAAGAAACAAAACTTTCTTCAGGAACCAGATTTGTTGAAATTGAAACTTTGTTACAAATTATATAGATTTTAAACCATGTCAGATGAGCAACTTGCAAATCCTGAGATAAAAGTTTATAGTATAATTTTAAGATACAGAGCAGTATGCAAAGAGGTCATGGGAGGAAGGAGAGCCTTATAGGTAAGGGACTTTGGAAGTATAGCGCAGCAAGTTTAGGTATAAGATATTTGGGGATCATTTGTTTGCAGCAGTAACAGTTAACAATTTGTGAATATATTCCATCTATTGGGCACACATACAGCTATGGATGGTCAGGAAAATGATTTCTGCTTAAGCTGTATAATTCTGATGAATAGAAATAATATCAGGATATTTTTCATACTCAGACTGACATAGGAAAATTCTCAGCTACAAAGACAGTCTTTTATACATTTTGCTAAGACCTCCTAGCAAATTCAGAACAGACTAGTTGTCCCTGCAGAGAATACACAAAGACAAATTCCCTAGTGTTTGTCGAATCAAGGTCAGACTTGAAGCAACTTTGGTAGACATAACTCTCTGCAGTAATGAACTTTCTGAACATACTCCTACCACTCAAGGTTCAGCCAACTAATTGTTTATTGCTTAGGTCCTGGGTTTCAAGACACTTTCTGTCTGGGAACCCTGACCACTTAGGCTACATGCATGGCCAAGTGTTACTCATTGGCCAGTTAGTGTGGCATCTCTAGTCTGAGAGAAACTGTGTGAGTTATGTATTTTAAGAATGGGTCGGACCCTGTAAATGTAACATATAATTGTCCAGAGTTGGGCTGAAAAGAAGTGTGTGTATGTATGTGTGCTGAAAGAGATGTAGCTGAGTGGGTATAGAAGATATAGTTGTATAGAAGAGAAACTTGTATGTATGAGAGATGTATGTGAAAGAAGAGATGTGGCTATATGGTGAAAGAGCTATGTAAATGAGATGTTCAGCTGTGGCTGTGTAGAGATTTGTAACTGTGTAGAGACAAGAAAAATGAATCTGTATAGAAAAGACATGTAATTGGCTGGGTGGTGGTGGTGGTGATGCACGCCTTTAATCCCAGCACTTGGGAGGCAGAGGCAAGCAGATCTCTGTGAGTTCAAGGCCAGCCCAGGCTACAGAGTGAGTTCCAGGAAAGGAAGGCGCAAAGCTACACAGAGGGCTGGGCGGTGGTGGCGCATGCCTTTAATCCCAGCACTTGGGAGGCAGAGCCAGGTGGATCTCTGTGAGTTTGAGGCCAGCCTGGGCTACCAAGTGAGTTCCAGGAAAAGGCGCAAAGCTACACAGAGAAACCCTGTCTCAAAAAACCAAAAAAAAAAAAAAAAAAAAAAGTGCCATCATGCCTGGAACATCTTTTTATCAAGATGAAAATACCAGTGAGACATAGTTGTCTAAATAACATCTCTTGTGGACTTACGCCCAATGTTTGGACGGTGCAAGCCCTTGGACTTTTATCAGTTCTTTTAGTCTCTGGTTATACTTTCCTGCTGAGTATTTGAGACCATGCATGTGGCCAAAATTTCTTTTCTTTTTGTATTATCAAAGCCAGGTGAGGATCTGGTCCTCAGGGATCACTGAGCTTCAGAGGAACCTCAGGCTCTGCCAGCCTTTCTTCTGCCAGTTGTCCACCTATGTGAGGATAAGTCAAAGGCCTTGCTTCATCTGACAGTGGCTTTGCTTGGAACCACTGAGGAAATCTGTTGTGGAATATTTCTTTACACTGTGTGAAGATGTATCACTGTGATTGGTTTAATAAAGAGTTAACTGGTCAATAGCTAGGCAGGAGGGACAGGCGGGACTTCTGGACAGAGAGAGCTCTGGGAAGAAGCCAAACATTGAGGAAGCAGGATGGGCAGTACACAGTAAAGGTAACCGAGCCACGTAGAAGAACATAGATTTAAAAATATGGGTTAATTTAAGTTGTAAGAGCTAGTGGGACAAACCTAAGCAAAGGCCAAGCTTTCATAATTAATAATAAGTCTCTGTGTCATGTTTTTTTGTTTGTTTGTTTGTCTTGTTAGCTGTCGGCCCAAAGAAAAATCGGTCTACAGAAATCTTTCCTCTGTGTTGACCCTCCTCTTTTTAGACAGGACACTGGTTAGAATTCACTGCGTGGAGTCTTTTCCATGGCCTCCCAGAACAAGAGAGCATGTGATTCTCCAGTCACAACAGGACACCTTGAGAGTTGTCCACAGTCCCCTGGGACTTCATTGATCTTAGATGGCAAGGGGGAAGATAATATCCCTTTTTAGTATCTTTGATCATGTTAGAATAGTCTCCAACTATGGTTGTTAAACACCCAGAAGATCAAGTTCCAACTGTCTGGTACTTTATACTATTGCCTAGGTACTTCTTTTTTTTTTTTTTCTCGAGACAGGGTTTCTCTGTGCAGCTTTGTGCCTTTCCTGGAACTCATTATGTAGCTCAGGCTGGCCTTGAACTCACAGAGATCCATGTGCCTCTGCCTCCCGAGTGCTGGGATTAAAGGCGTGTGCCACCACCACCCAGCGCCTAGGTACTTCTAAACAAACTTTGATTAGATGTAGATTTTTAGATAGTCCTTATAGATCTTGTAGTCCTCACTGATCTTTGACCTTAGAAACTTTTTTGTTGTTGTTTTGTTTTGTTTTTCGAGACAGGGTTTCTCTGTGTAGACTTGGCTGTCTTGGAACTCACTCTGTAGACCAGGCTGGCCTCAAACTGATAGAGATCTGCTTGCCTCTGTCTCCGAGTGCTGGGATTAATGGTGTGTGCCACCATGTCCAGTGACCTTAGAAACTTTAAATACCATATATATCATCTCTAAGTCTCATCCTTTATGTACCTTGAGTAACTTACTCAGAACTTCATAACCTGGAAGTGATTTTCAGTCTTCTTTCCCATCCAGGAAACATCCAACCATCTTAATCTTCATATGCAATAAATCCATCTTTACTAAAACAATTTCCATGTACGTCCTTCTAATGTTTTATTTGTATTTACTGGTTTCCTTTCTTATACCATAAGACATAATAGTATTAACAGAGGAATTTACTATCTATTGTGAGAATCTTCTCCCTGGAAGGGGAGGGGCACTAAGCAATGTCTATTCTCTACTCATCAGGTCCCAATGACAAACCAAAGTTTAGTTTCATCAATCTTCACCCTGGTGAACCAATGAGCTTATTGGATTTCCTCTGCATGTGTGAGAGTTACTGAGATGTGTGTGAGCACCCAAAAACAGCCACACTGGAAAGTTGTACCCAGTATGTACAATGGTTTTCCCATAGCTGCATCAGTGGAGATCAGAGATCCCCACCCCAGGTCTTTCCCAGCCTGTATACTCTAGCTCCTCTTCAATACCATGAGGCCACATGTGATTAGGGCAAAACTGCACAACTGGCTGGGAGAGAAGTTGGATACACAGGTGAGGACCCAGTGACTCTCCTCACCCACTCCTTCTATGAAGTAGCATCAACAGTTAACAAGCCCGGGGATGGTCGTCTTCTGTAAGCAGGCACAGCTGACCTTATGAAGATGGCAGTTGTTTGGCTTATGACAATGCTGTCCAACACCACCTTTATAAAAGAAAGCTATATACATAGGATAATGTAACAAATTAATATAATATTACCTGTGTACATACTGCTAAACTATGAGGCTTTAAAAGTTCCCAGGTAAGCCTTCTAGAAAAACACAAGACAGCCTTTACTCTGTGCAAAGAGTCACTACTATAACTGTGCTTTTTTGAATATGTGTCACAGATACAAAGAATCAGTAAATATGTAGTAAAACATTATTGAACTGATGTTTACTCACCAAGGAATCCCTGCTAAAATTATGATACTGGAGTTACTATTGAGAGATCTTTAGAGAGAGGTCCTCTCTATCCTCTCCATGGATGAGCATCCAAGTATCTGCTTTTACTATAGACATCTTTAAATCATGCAATAATAATAGTGTACACAAAATAATTGTTCCTTTACGAATCTGAACCCATTAGTTTGCACTGGACAAGAGGCTCACTGTTGAGTTCAGTGACAACTGGCTGGACCAAAAGCAGCTGTTTCCGATTTGTCCAGAGTCTTACCATCTGTTGGTCATGCATTTGGGATAGGAATTAAAAAGAAACAGAAAAAGAAATATATATCTATAGCTAGATAAAGATGTTATAGATATAGGTATAGGATCCTATACCAACAGCACATTTGTTCTCAAGAGTCATCCTCTGATATCTTTATCGTGGGTGAGTGGTAGTTAGAATCCATCATCAAGGAGGATCAATTCAACAGAAGTATCTGTCTTTACAAATGTTCAGACTAGGACCCTCCCTGGCTAGACTTAGAGTGACCAATAACCACAATCAGTAGAGGTGCAGCTGCAAATGGAGGCAGACAATTTGAAAATTGTGGTAAGTGCCCTCCCTCCTATATAGAAATCCAATTGTAGGGCAGTCTAATGTCATTTTTCTATAGAAGCCACATTTTATCCTCTAGTTCATATTCAGGCAAGATCCGTGTACAGAAAAATATCAGACTTTTTTTCTTTAGGCAGGTGGGTAGAAGAGAACCCAGTGGGTAAGGGTACAGTGAGGGGGAGTCTTCATGGACAGGTACCCATCTGTGAGACAAAAGATTATTGGAATGGCTTCCAGATCTTTGTTTTCCTCTCCATAGCATCCTCTGGAGAGTCCTCCTTTTTTAAAAATTAAGTTTAATTTTATTCATTGTTTTTGTTTTTTGAGACAAGGTTTCTTTGTGTAGCCCTGGCTGTCTGGAACTAGTTCCATAGACAGGCTGGCCTCAAACTCACTGAAATCCGCCTGCCTCTGCCTCCCAGTGCTGGGATCAAAAACGTGCGCCACCATCACCTCCTGCCCCCCAAGAGTTCCTAATTTCTATTCCTTTTCTCAGAAGTAACCATGAGAAAAGCAGACCTATTAGATAAACCCCTTTACTAAGATGGGTGTGGATGCCTGTATCCTCACTTCTTCATTAATGACCATGAAGAAGACAGACTCTATCGTAGTCATCCACTCCTACATTCTTTTATACCCTGTGACCTTAATGATCCTTATCCAGCAAAACCCTTGGTGTGTGTGTGTGTGTGTGTGTGTGTGTGTGTGTGTGTGTGTGTGTGTTCACAGGTGAAAGAAATCAGTCAACTTTCTTGTTTGTTTTGAGACAGGATCTCTCTGTGTACCTGTGGCTGTCCTTGAACTCACTATGTAGACCTGGCAGACCTCAAACTCAGAGATCCACCTGCCTCTGCCTCTCAAGTGCTGGGATTAAAAGTATACCCCACAATGCCCCTGCAACATCAGCCAACTTTTAGTAACTGTATTAAGTCAGGGATGGATTTAGCTCCCTTGTCAGTTAAACTTCCAATATTTCCTTTGAACATTCCCTTTGATCCTTTTCTTCAAATTTATAATCTGTCAATCACTATTACATATCTCCATCTGTCACTGGAATACAGCAGTGGGCCTCTGTATAAACAAAGATTTTACTGGGTTAGGGGCTTAAAACATTTACATAGAGGTCTTATAAGGTGGGGGTGATAAAAAGATTTTAATTCCTTATCCTAAACATAAGTTTTATAGTATTTGATGGAAAAGAGTCATATTTGATACTTCTTACTTGATGAATACACACCTTTGCCTCATCTGACAAAGGGAAAATATATAAGACAGAGCAGAACTTAAATATATGTTCTTCAAAATACATTACCCTCTCTCTCTCTCTCTCTCTCTCTCTCTCTCTCTCTTCCCCTCTTTCTCTCTTACTCTTCTCTCCTCTGTTCCTGTTCACTCCATCCTTAATCTGGCCAGATGAAAGATTTAAATAACCCGACACAACCCAGTAGAGTCAAAGGTTTACCTCATTTGTCTCAGGATTTGCTAACACCCTTCTTAGGCTTATCTGCCTTTTTCCATCTCTTTGCTCGACTTCAGTGCTTGCCTAGACTCTGGGCAAGGATGAACGTGCCTAAACTGTTCTCAGTCCAGGAACCGACCAAATTGCCAAATGAGGAAGTGAAGTTAGACTTTAAACAGACATCGGCACAGACCAGTTCATAGCAGAAACAATACTGGACTTGAAGTCGAGAATTCTAGCTCTGGTCTGCCGGCAGGGCTTCAGTCAGCTTGCATCCTGGAAGCCTTGATTTCCTCCTTCACTGTAAAGAGATGAAATGTGCCTCTGCCTCCTTTGCAGAGCTGTTAGTAAATGAGATGCAAGAACTTGGGCTCAGAGCAGAACATGCAAACTTCTCTGGAAAATCAAGGAGTATTTTACCTGAGCTGAATCAGGAATTTATCCTCCAAACTGAAATTGTCTTTATATTTTAGAATTAGACAAGGATGGGGAGCTCTTAAAATTTGCAGGGCAAGAGGGGTTAACTGGAACTGTCCTGAGCAAACTAAGACAAGTGACTGCCTCAATTCTAACTTGACTAATCTATAGCTTTGCCTTGCCTGAAAAATAATTTAAGAGTGTTTACAAGAATATACACAGCTGAGACGGTGACTGTGAAACTGGGAACCACCCCCACCACTATCCCCCACCCCCATGACCACCACCTACGAAAGAGGAAGAAACAGAATCTAACCTGTTTTGCTATCTAATCTAATCTGGGTTGCTATCCCAGAGCACTGTATCATCATCATCCTCTAGAGAACAGATGGGCACTCTGGTTTTTATCTAAATAATAAAAACAAGACCTTGAAGGGCGTAGTGGAGCACCCTTTTAATCTCTGCCTGTTGGAGGCCCGAGTGGTCTACAAATTAAGTTCCACGACAGCCCGGTCTGTTACACAGAGAAACCCTGTCTCAAAACAAAACAAAACAAACAAAACAGAAAACAAGGTCTCATTCTGTCGCCTAGGCTAACACTGAACTCATTTACTCAAGCAAGCCTGGTGACCGAGCTGCCTTGCTAGACTGACTATAATCTAAAGAGATGTTCGTGCCCCTCCATTTGGACACCACACTATTGAAACAATAAACCCCAAGACACCAGGATTTGCCCTGGATGGGGGAGCAAGAGCAGGAGCTTTTCTCTTGGAGAAAGTTTTAGAAACCGTCAGCCTTGAAAGAGTGATTTGAAGCTGTGGGTGATGGGTGGGGACCACACCTTAGCTAGACTGTTTTTTTTTGTTTGTTTGTTTGTTTGTTTGTTTTTTAATGCATACCCTTAGCTTCAGGTTAGGAGCCTGAAGATAGACTTACAAGCAGCTTGATTTCTTTGTGACTCTTTCCTAAGTGGCTACATTGAATAGCACTCCTTTCTCTGTTTTGTTTGGTTTTTGTTTGTTTGTTTTTCACTATTAATTTGACACTTTTAACTGGCTTGAGTAGGAGTGTCCAAACCTGGCCGGTTGGAGAAGAAGCTGTGACTCTAAGTCTGGTAACAATCGTAGTTTCTTAGTTTCCCAGACTGATCTGAAACTCACCCACTCAAGCAATCATCCCCCATCAGCTTCCTGAGTAGCCGGGACTACCGGCATGCCCCCAAACAGCTATACTGGCGTCTTGATAGTGGTTTCAAAGACTGTCTCCCCTACACCCTCCCCATGAAAGTATAGATTCTTATCCATTTAAGTATAAATATATACTGCATGACTTAGGAAACAGCAATTTGTTCCAAAGAGTGAAGCTTAATGTTCCTGTTTTGAAAGAGTTAGTGGAGTGGAACATTAAGATCATGTTTTGAAATAACCTTGTTATTAAAGAAGGGACAAGCAAAAGAGAGGTCACTTAGGACGGGCGCACACTAGTATACTTGAAAGGCAAAATATATTGTTCAGATAGGTAACTGACTCTGGAAATGTAGTAAGAAAGAATGTAAGTGTAGCTTATGGTGATACTGTGTCCCCCAATATATTGTGTACCTTAATAAACTTATCTGGGGTCAGAGAACAGAACAGCTGCTAGGTAGACATAGAGGCCAGAAAATGATGGCATACACACCTTTAATCCTAGCATTCTGGAGGCAGAGATCCATCCTGATCTCTGTGAGTTCAAAGCTGCACTGGAAACAGCCAGGCATGGTGACACACGCCTTTAATCCCAGGAAGAGTGGCCGGAATCAGAAGGTATATAAGGCATGAAAACCAGGAACTAGAGTCTATTAAGCTTTTAGACTCTTAGCAGCAGTTCTGCTGAGATCCATTCGGGTGAGGACTCAGAGGCTTCCAGTCTGAGGAAACAGGATCAGCTGAGGAACTGGCAAGGTGAGGTGGCTGTGGCTTGTTCTGTTTCTCTGATCTTCCAGCGTTCACCCCAGTACCTGGCTCCCGGTTTGTTTTCATTAATAAGACCTTTTAATATTCGTGCTACAATAGCTCATCAAAAAAGTTACACTGAGAATTACCACACGATTTCAGAAATTCCAAGCAGGGACCTGAACAGACATTTGTACACATGGTTCACAGAAGCATCATTCACAAAGATAAAAGGTGACTACTCCTCAAATGTCAACTGATGAACAAATAGATAACTATAATATGATATACACCATATAATGGAATATTCTTCAGCATTAAAAAGGAAACTTTGACCCAAGTTACAACATGGATGAATCTTACTAATTTTATGCAAATGAAATAAATCAAACGTAAGGGACAAACATTGCATAGTTTCACTTGTTAGAGTGGCCTAACAAAATCAGATTCATAGAGATGGGAAGTATAATAGCGGTTTCCGGGGCTTGGGGTAGGGGAGGGATGGGGAATTGATGTTCACTGGGATGATTTTAATTTGGGTAAATGAGAGTGCAGCAGGCTTTTTTTTTTTTTTTTTTTTTCTCCAACCAGCTCCTAAATCATGACATGGAGACTTAATATTAGTTATCAATGTTAGGCCTTATCTTATGCTTGTCTCAATAGCTCTTTTAAATTATTTGTTTCTTCTCATCTACATTTTGCTTCAGGGCTTTTTACCTTTCTTTCTTTCTGTATAGTCTATGCTATGTCTGCCTGACTGGCAGCATTGTGGCTTCTGGCCTTGGATGTGTCCCTCTCTTTCTCCCTTGTTCTCCTTTCCTCTCTCTCAAACCTAGAGTCCTCCTCCTATTTATTCTCTCTGCCTGCCAGCCCTGCCCATCCCTCTCCTGCCTAGCTATTGGCCAGTCAGCTTTTTATTAGACCAATCAGGTGCCTTAGGCAGGCAAGGTGCCACAAACGCAACACATCTTTACATAATTAAACACACATCCTTACATCACTAAACAAATGCAGGGGAACAAGTGTAGCACACCTTTACCCAGTTAGAGTAATGTTCCACAGCAGAAACAAATGTAGCACACCTTTACCCAGTTAAGATAATTTCCACAACATGAGAGAGTTCTGTGGGTAGACAGCAGTGATGTCTGTATAGTGATGTAAATACTAATACCTCTGAGCTCTGTATTCAAAATTGTAACCATTATGGAAATGTCTATTATTTTTAGTTATGAAATTATTTAGTGAGTTACTTTCAAGACAGGGCCTCATGTAGGTCAGATTGGCCTGGAGGTTTCTGTTTAGCCAAGAACTTCTGGTCCTTCTCCCTCTACCTACCTGGTGCTGGGATTACAGGCATGTACCACTCTTGGTTTATGTGGTGCTGGGAATAGAACCGAGGGCTTTTTGCATGTTAGTCAAGCACTCTACCACCTAAACTACATCCTAGCCACACCTCCACCCCCAACTAATCTTAAAAGGGTAAAAATTCCCAGAGAAAACCCTTCTGAGAGTATACAGTAGTCAGCTAATCAATTAGCAGTGTGAGCCAGGCAGAGGGCCACACACCTGCAATCCCCAAACAAGAGAGTGTGAGGCAGGGGTGTGGGAAGCTGGAGAGCATCCCGGGCTACACTGTGAGACTCTCTCTAAAATAAAACAAACATCAACAGAAGGCTCCATAGGAATATAGATCCCCAGGTGCAGTTAACTTGGGTCTTCATCCCCACCAAGACATGTGAGCTATGTTCTTTAGCACCAACCTTGGCTCATTAACTACAGAGAAGATGAGTAAAACATTCTGAGTTTATGGGACACTGAGACAGATTGTCTTTTGGGGTAAGAGATTTATTAGGAGAGTAATTAACACTATAAACAGGCAGACGGACAGATGTGATGGGGACCCTGAGGGAAGTTCAGGCCCACATGGCTGAGTGGAGTGGTGGTGTCCTTTCTTATAGGTCTCAGAGGAAGGAGAGAGGGTCTAGGCCGTGTGAATGATGAGTCCTTAATAGAGTGCTGGCAGTCAGGCTGTCTCTGGTTGCTGGGTAACAAATGGGAGGAGGAGATTGTGTTAACCTGGGACCTGTTCGAAAAGTCAGCTCTGAGGGTGGGGAGAGATCCAGCTGCAGATGAGCTGGACCTGGGCAGCAGCCTGAGCTGGCTTGGGATCTAACAATGAACATCAGAGAAGGAAACGCTAAGGGGAAAGGAAACCTGGTGTGGTGCCTTCCCAGCCTTTCAGTGTTTTCTAGCTAAACATTGCCAGTCATACAAATGTGAGCTTGGGGCTCTACCGTTTAATCTCTGGAGACAGGGTGTGCAGCCCTTATCAGATTTTGGAAGTTTCTTTGAAGTCCTGTGTTCCATCTGAAATATTCATGTCAGTTTTCCTTTCTAGTCCCCGGTATATTTATCCTTATCCCATTTTTTAAACCGTAACAGACCTGACTAATGTCTAAGTGCTTTCACCGGAGGACAGAAGATTAAGTGGGAAACAGAAGGGACGGAGCTCCTGACCTCTCAGGGACGGGGAGAGGTGATGGAGGAGTAATGCTGTCGTTACCTAACATCATGCAAATGCAGGGCATCCAGATCTAGGCTCTGTTTGCTCCCAGTTTGACGGACTGGTCTGGGAGTCAGGGCACCGGGTATGTGTGCTTGGGGAGCTCCAGGTGATTCCTCTAGCCCTTCTGGCCTCCATGTCTTCAACAGTGAGTCAGAGGGCTGCACCCCCTCGCAGTCTCCTGGACAGAGGGCACCCACAGGCCTTATTGCTCCCTATTTCCACGTCGGCACCCTCCAGTTCTTGCTCATTTTACTTCCCTCCCATCTGTTCCCACACAGGTGGTTCCTACATACACAAATTATTCCTGACACCCTGGGACCTTTGCTGAGAACTTGCTTTCGTTTGTAGATGCTTTGAGACTGGGCATGCCCAGCTTTCAGCTTTCGACTTGACCCTGGATGATCCATGCCAACCTCGGGTTTGTTATGGTTTGAAATCTGGGTTCCACTCCGTTCTCGTTTTAATAATTAACGTTTATGAAATACTCCAAATATGTCATGCACAATTAGGTACATCGGTTCACTTAACCCCCGGGGAACTTTGCCAGGTAGTTCAACAGTTCAGTAATTGTTAAAAACAGGGCTGGAGCGTCCTGTTTGTCTTACCACTTACCAGCTTGTGGCTTCAGACGAGTGATGACCCCCGACTGAGCCTCTGTTTTCTCGGGTATAAAATGGAAGATGAGAGGATTCACGGCAAATAGCAGATCTAAGTGCTCTTTTTTCTTTAATGTGTGCGTTTTATCCCCATCTCATAGGAGAAAAATGAAGCTTCGAAATGTCAGATAGCTTGCTTAAAGTCACACTGAGAGGGAGGGCCAGAGACAGGATTAGAATTCAAGACCTTAGACACCTCAGCGGGTGGCCTGGACAACTCTGTCCTGCTACTCGGCCAGTACTTTAATTAACAGGATTGCTGGCTTCTGAGAGCACCTCATTATAGCAGGTTGTTTTTTTTCACCTGATCTTTTGGCTTCAACTCTGAGACCACGTAACTGGCAACATCCTTTGCCAGCTTTTGCTACGATAGTGATACTAATGTGGTTTGCACTAAAGCTGTGGTATCTTTCAAAAATCTCTATCTTCTTGGAGTAGAATGCTATGAAATGAAGAAAAACAATTTTATAACAATATTAACAGAACCCATAATAATATATAAATAACAGTTACCAACAGTTTCTTGAACCTATTTATTTATTTATTTATTTGCTATATTGCCAGCCAAGTATGGACCACTAAGAGACACCCTCTCCCCAGAAAATATGAAATCTTAACCTTATAAATCAACCAATTCTCCCATGCCTTATGAAATCCACTATTTGATAGTGTGGTTTCAGCTACCGCCTTAATGCCATACTCATGTCAAAATTTTTCCTTAATGCTTCTACATATTTGTAGTATTATACACTGTAATTATTTTCATAAAACACACGGAAATGTCAATCATACTGAAAAAGGTCCAGCTCAATGAAAGATCACACACTGAGCATGCTCATATAAACATGACCCAGAGCATAGTTCTCAAAAAGTCCATCCCCTGTACCCCTCCCATCACCACACCCTCCAAAGACAAGAGCTGTCCAGACTTCTAAACACTGCCTTCGTCCTGCTTGTTTAAACTTCAAGTGTTTTCTACAGTTCCCATCTGCTGTGCTTTGAGTGTGTCCTCAGAAGTTCATATTGGAAATGTGATCTTCAGTGTTGCCGTGCTGAGAGACAGGACCTTTAAGAAATGATCAGGTCTGGAGAGCACGGCCCTCTTGAGTGGGTGAATGCCATTCATTATCCTGGAGTAAGTTAGTCTAGGAGAATGGGATCCCAAGAAAGATGAACTTGCCGCCCTCTACCCTCTGATGCATGTGCCCTCTTGCCCTTTTGCTTTCTGTCCTGGGGTGAGGCAGCAAGAAATCCCTCCCTTTGACCTGGACTTCCCAGCCTCCAGAACTGTAAAACAAAACTGTGAAACTGTTCTTCAAAAAGGTATCCAGCCTTGAGTTTTCTGTTATGGCAGTACAAAATGGATCGAGAGAGCATGCTTTTATGTGACTTCTTCCTCTAATACTTGTGAGCTCCGTATGTGTAACTGTGGTTCAGTTGATTCATTCCATCTGCTGTGTGAGACTACATTCTAAGCATAGTCCAGGCATCATCATCAACGTTGACTAGTATGAAGGACACGGCCATGTTTAGAACTACATAGCTCTTGCCCATTTACTACGATTCTGTTGCAAAACCTTGGAAAGACTGGACCTGAGTTTCAAAAACTGTTACCACAGTCTCTCCTCAGGCTGAACTCTAAAACTCACATATTTATTCACAAACATATGCCAAGTACCATGTCAGATGTGAAGACTCGTGGCCCTTGAGCATTTCCCAGCCCAGTTAGAAGGACCGAAAGATAAATAAATAATGACAATGTGCTATAATGTTTGAGATAGCTATGGGTTTGTTAAAATTACTGAAATAGTATAATCTTTTAAACACTCCATTTTAACAAAAAGTGTCAGCCTGCACAAGGGACCAAGCATCTGGAATTCCCAGAGGTGCTTTTATGTATTAGTGGAATTTAGTCAGATTAAAGAGAGTCACTCTTTTCAAAGAGTCTCGGTGTTCAGTCAGTTGAGAAGATCCCATTAGGCATCAAAGAAATGCCAGTGCTGTTTCCCAGAGGCTCCCCTTGAATGCCCTCAGCTCTTTTAATTTCTCATTGTCTCTCTCAGCCAGCTCACCATCCTCTAGGCTTTAACCATCTCATGTATGAGCCCAGAACTCCTACGTCTTTAATTCTATCCAGTCCTCTCCTTGAGTCCATTTATAAGTACCCCGAATTTAAGCATCTATCAAATACTTCCTCTAGCACAGCAATCAGCAGGTTTATAACGGTGCGAGGCCAGGCCGTCCCTTTCCTTACCAATCACTCAGGCTGGGAGCCATTTTAAACCCTTCTTCTTCCTCTCTGTACCCAGATCTTTCTGATTTGATGCTTATTTTTCATACAGCTCTGTCTTCTAAACCATGGCTTAGAATGTGGATCTGATCATCCTGTTTCTTAGCTTCGGTGCTGTGCTGGCTGGTTTTATGTCAGCCTGACACAAGCTATGGTCGTCTGAGAGGAGGGAACCTCATTGAGAAAATGCCTCCATCAGATCAGTCCGTGGCAAGCCTGTAGGGCATTTTCTCAATTGACTGATGTGGGAGGGCCCAGTCCATTGTAGGTGGTGCCACCCCTGAGCTGGTGGTACTGGGTTCTATAAGAAAGCAGGCTGAGCCAGGCATAGGTAGCAAGCCAGTAAGTAGCCCCCCTCCACGGTCTGTGCATCAGTTCCTGCCTCCAGGTTCCTGCCCTGCTTGAGTTTCTGTCCTGACCTCCTTCATATTGTACTACAGTGTGGAAATATAAGCTGAATAAACCCTTTCCTCCCCAAGTTGCTTTTGATCATGGTGTTTCATCACAGCACTAGCAACCCTAACAAGTGCCATCCATGCTCCCCATTACCCATAAGAGTCTTTCCCAAAGGCATTCCCTGACTGCTGCCATGAACTAAGATGTGCCCAGTTTGGCAAGGTGTGCCGTAAGCCAGCATACTGCATATGCATTCATTTCCCTTGTATAGACTGAACAGAAACTTAGAAAGAACTGGTAACAAGATTTTGTCCAAAATCCAGACCCTTGCCAACCTCTTTGATCTCATCACCAGTATCTTGTTATCGAATAATCATCATTCCCCCTGCATGCCAAGCTGCTGCAAGCCTTTATGGTTGCACAGAGGCCAAGCTCTTCACCCAACCTGAAGTGGACTTCTTTTTTCTACCTGGCAAATTTTTACACAGCTTTTGAATTGTTAAATTCAAGCTTTAGCCTTCTTGAGTAGATTTCTCTGGGTTTGGGGGGGTGGAGTCGGCCAGTCCAGCCACTGTGACTCATAACCCAACTTCATTATGTACTTTCCCTCTATTATGTGTCTCCTCTGTAACTAACACATAATCTATTGTATTATGTGTTCCCACCATAGCTCATCATCCCCTCCATTATGTGCTTTCACTATAACTTATAATCTACTTCTGTTATGTTGCCATCACACTGAAGAACATCTTCTGATTTATATGTTTACTTCCTTTGCTAGTTTGTAAGCGGCTTGAGGCTTTTTCTCTGTTTTCCCACTATCTGGCACAAACGAGGTATAAGGAGAGGCTAGGTGAACCAAGTCCAACATAATAATTACAGTGGGGATGGCGAGGTTATGCTGCCATGACAAATGGCAGCACAAAAGTTTGTGTTTCCATCAGACTAGTGTCGATCTGACATACAGATGCTGTTACCAATTTACGTGTCTGTGATCACTCTGGAGGACTATGTGTGCCCGAGTCCACATACTCTTTTTTTTAATGTGTGGTCTAGTACATATAACATAAACAAAAGCATTCTTAACAAAATATAGTTATCATTTAGTGGAATTAATTGTATTCACAGTTATGGAAAACACTCACCACTGTCTAGAGCCAGAAAAACCCTTCTAGCTCCAGATGGAAACACCCTCCTTACTGTCCAGTCACAGCCCACCCCCATATCCCCCAGCACCTGGAAGCTAGCAATCTGCTTTGCCTCTTCCCAGCATTTCTTACGAATGGAATCACACATTAATGTCCTTTTGTGTCTAATTTCTTCACTAGCATAATGTTGTCAGCTATCATTTATGTTGCTGCATATATTTGTACTTCATTCTTGTTTATGGCTAAATAATATCTCATTTTATATGCATCAAATTTTTTGATACCAATTAATTGGTTGATAGATAATAGTCTATCTGAACTTGGCTATTGTAGCTGAGCTGCTCTGGATATTTGTGTACAGACTTGTTGAATGCTTATTTTCTCTTCCAGGTATGTACCAGAGAGTAGAATTGCTGCACACACCTTTAATGCCAGCACTTGGGAGGCAGAGGCAGGCAGATCTCTGTGAGTTTGAAGCCAGCTTGGTCTACAGAGTGAGTTTCAGGACAGCCAGGGCTAAAAACAAAAAAACAAAATGAGAGAGAGAGAGAGAGAGAGAGAGAGAGAGAGAGAGAGAGAGAGAAGAATTTCTGGCTTACATGACAATTCCATTTTTTTTTTGAGACAGTCTCGGTGTACCCTGTCTGACCTGGCACTCAGTTATCCACCTCTCTTTGCCTCCCAAGTGTCGAGATTAAAGGTGTGCCCCACCACACCCAGCTCCACATTTAATTCATTGAGCAACGATCAAATGTTTCCCAAAGGTCTATGGCATTTTGGATTCCCTCCAGCAGGACACGAGTATCCATCTCTCTATGTCTTCGTCACCTCTTGTCATTTTGCATTAAGAAATTGTTGCCACTGTTACTAGAATTGATGTATGCTCTTCACACATTTGCACCGCTCCTCTTGTTTTAGTAGCTAAAGCAAGTCGTGTGATTACAGGAAACATCAAGACAGGTAGGAGACACAGTCCTGTCACGTGTGAGGAGGAGGAGTGCTGGATATGCGTGAACAGCCCTAATGACAATCACACAGGTGATATCGAGGGAGGTGACTGATAGCAATGTCACTTATCTGCAAGTCATAGCCCCAACCAGATTATTAGCTCTTACTTAGATACTATAAAGTTTCCAGGAGTGAGTAAGTAGAAATCACTGAGAGGGATGCAGATGTGAACTGAAAAATATGGAAACGGAGGAAAGAAAAGCAGAAACAAATTTAAATTGTCAGTCAGATGTGGGGTATTCCTTTCTAGCCCCAACAGTCAGAAATCTGAAGCAGGGGGATCAAGAGTTCTGGGCTAGCCTAGGCTATATAGCAAGACCCTGTCTCAAAACCACAAAACAGGACCAGAGAGATGGTTCAGTGAATGGAAATATTTACCACAAGAGCCTAATGACCCCCAGGGCCCTCATGAGAAAACTGGGTGTGTCAGCACACAGGCTGTAATCCCATCACTCCGCTGCTGTGTGAGGCAGAAACAGGAGAATGGTCCAGAAGCTCAGGGGCCAGCTGCCCTGGAGTACAATACAGCGGAGAAAAGGAGCAAAGTAGGAGAAAACCAAGTTTGCGAGTTGTCCTCTTCCCTTCCCACATCACACTGTGGCACACACATGCACATCTCACACGCACACACATATCTCACACGCACATGCACACAATCTCATACGCACACACATATCTCACACGCACATGCACACAGTCTCACATGCACACACATTTCACATGCACATGCACACGATCTCACACACACATGCACACAGTTTTTTTCTAATTAAAAACAAACACAGAGGGGTTGGGGATTTAGCTCAGTGGTAGAGTGCTTGCCTAGCAAGCGCAAGGTCCTGGGTTCCGGTCCTCAGCTCCAGGAAAAAACAAAACAAAACAAAAAAAAAACACAGAACAGCCAAGTGACAACAGCTTCACAAGTAACTTCAGCAGTTACACTTTGTTAGATAAATGAACTAACTAATATTTTATGATGAAGTTACAAAATCAACTCTAAAAATAAGGGAATAAAAATCTTCCTGGAGGGATTTTTATCAAAAAGAGACATTTCATGTAAACAAACTTCCTGTTACCCAGCAACCCTCCTCTGGAGTTCCTCCTGATGGAGTAATTGCATTTGGCAGCTGGTACAACCTTGAAATGATCTGTTTGTTTTCCTTGCTCCCCAAGTGTAGAGGTCACTGCAGATAATAAATAATGTGGAGGCTGCTCATTATTTTCTGGCATATGATAAAATGGTGGAATTGCCTGGAAATACTCCTTTTAGTCCTCTTCACATCGACTCTGTGCGCATAGTTGGGTCATACTAGATGTACATTTCAAAGCCTAAAGATATTTACAGTTTGGAATAAAAAATAACCTCTATGGGGATGTGAGGGCAGATAAGCATTATGTACTTTATCCACTGTGTAGCTGTGTAATCAATAAACAAACATTCATTATTAATATGAATTTGAAGCTTGGCTCCGCTAATACTAGCTACATATTTATAGATACTTGTTAATTTAGAGCAACAATGTATTTAGCCTTTGATGGTTGAATTAATATGTGTGGGTGTATATATGATATAATTTTGTAGAAGTAACCGTCTTATTAAATAAGAAACACAGAGCCAATGCAGGGATAAAAGCCCAAGAGGTCAGAGCTAAGAGCCTTACCCTTCCTGCTTCAGCTATCCTCTTCAGCAAAGAGACCTACTTCCTGTATGTTTGTCTTTATAAAGACTTTCTGTTCTGCCTTCTCATTGGTTGTAAACCCAACCACATGACTGCCTCATCACTGCCTGTCTGTACAGACCTCCAAGTCTTCTGTGGTTGGTATTGAGATTAAAGGCGTGTGTCTCCATGCTGGCTGTATCCTTGAACATACAGAGATCTACTTAGCTCTGCCTACCAAGTGCTGGGATTAAAGACGTGCGCCACCAACGCCCAGCTTTTGCTATGGCTCTAATAGCTCTGACCCCCGGGGAACTTTGTTTATTAACATACAAATAAAATCACATTTCAATACAAATAAAATATCACCATATAATTTTGTACGTATATATGTTTAAACAACATCTGGCACAAGTAAACACCACATACGTGATGACTTTGATGGGTTCCAGATCGTGCTCTCTATCAAAAGATAACTTTCTTTTCTCCTTCTCTGACTAGAGGTACCCCTGCCACACGCCTCTGTAATGTGCAGTCCTCCTCAGGCTAAACAGCATCGAAAGAGAATTATAAGTTTTCTTTTAATGGCTGGTGTCCCTCACCAGTCTGGGGGCAGGTAGAGGCTTGGTAGGTCTTCCAGCAAATCCTGGTGTTAGAAGACTTGCTTGCATGTGCCCTGAGACTGTACAAGTGGCCACCCTAATTTACTGGGGAATGTGGAGAGGGAAGTAATTTTCTGAGGTTTCCCAGGACTTTATAGAGTTTTTTTTTTTTTTTTTTAAGGAGAAAACTGCTGAGTCACAGCATGCCTGTTAAAGAGCAGATAATCTTAACTGGCCTGGCGACTTGTAATCTCACTGCTTGGGCATGTAGCTGCTACCAGGTGCCCCATTAAGGAAGCAAACAATCACAACTATTCATTGTTCAATCTTTCAACTCGGACTGCCGAGCAAGGAGATTCACTTGAGCTAGTGTCAGAAAGAAAAGAGGTAAGGCTGAGTTCAGGACCTGCAGAATGTACCTCAGAATCCTGGGGCGGGAACACAGCTGGGTGTCTAAGGAAGTGTCATCATGAGTAAGGTGACCTTGGGCTCCTCTCAGATCCATGTGGTCTGAACACTAGCTCTCCCTAACTCTTCAGGCTGCCTCTCTTTACTGCTCTATTCAATGAGGGAAAGCCTCTTAGCTCTCTCTCCTATCTGTCTGTCTGTCTGTCTATCTATCTATCTATCTATCTATCTATCTATCTATCTATCTATCATCTATCTATCTATAATGGTGTGTGTGGAGACACACACACACACACACACACACACACACACACAGAGAGAGAGAGAGAGAGAGAGAGAGAGAGAGAGAGAGAGAGAGAG
>CABHPQ010170159.1:0-30000 GCA_902168405.1 Peromyscus aztecus
C
Source organism: Peromyscus aztecus (assembly GCA_902168405.1). Classification (NCBI taxonomy): domain Eukaryota; kingdom Metazoa; phylum Chordata; class Mammalia; order Rodentia; family Cricetidae; genus Peromyscus; species Peromyscus aztecus. Next base: position 2 of record CABHPQ010170159.1, read on the forward strand.
ACACACACACACACACACACAAATACTGGATACATAAAAATAGATAATAAATAAATAAATGAAAAAAATTAATTCATGATGCTCCAGAATTTAAGGATTGGAAATGGTCAGTATTTATAAAGGTTTCATGTTTTGCAATATTTGAGATTAAGAATGCTCAAACTATATCAATAATGCCTAGCCTAATCCAGATAAGACAGGAGAGTGCTAATGTGCAAATAGCTTTTTGTTAGTGCAGGACTTTGTGTCCATTTCCTTCTCTCCATGGTGGGATTTTGTCTGGCTTAAACTTGTGTAGGGCTTGTGCATGCTGTCACAGTCTTTCAGGTTTACTACTATATTCATGCCCTATTGTGTTTGGATAAATCTGTTTCTCGGAAATCAGCCACCACAAAAAGAGGACAACATGAAAAAAAAAAGAATTGAGCCACCATCATTCTGTACACAGGAGAAAACGATAAAATTGTTAAGTGGGAATCCTATGCAACTATTCATAAATAAAGAGTAACTCCATAGGCAAAGTCATGAGCCCAAGGACTGGAATCATGAGTCACAGACAATGATCCCAGATCCTAAAAAAAAAAAAAAAAAAAAATCAGTGATCCCAGATCCTAAAACCAATGATCCAAGACCCTAAAAATAGTCATCTCAGACCCTAAAATCAATGATTCCAGACCCATCTTCTGCCTGGATGTACTAGAATTATTTGTGCATAGCAATTCTCTTCTTTTTTTTTCTATTTCTCTTTCAATAAAAATATTTGTAATTTTATATTTGGTCTACACCATTTTACTGTAGATGAAGACAACTTTTATGTTTTCTAGTTTCAAAGGTCCAAAGAAGATTTTTGCTCCAAAATGGATCATACCCAGAGCATCACATTTAGTGAATACAGATTATTTAGATGGTGGTATTTGAATATTTTAAGATAATGAGACCTGAATTCTGATTTGGTGCTGTAATTGGCTGAGAGTTTGCGAAAAGGAACTTAGAATTGAGGGACTGTATTTTGCATATGGTCATTGTAAGGAAAAGATGGACTCAGTACTGTTCTGAGGCAGAGGAGAGGGGTAAAAGAGAAGCAGAAGTCACAATTGTAGAGAACAGAGGTCTCAGTTATAGAAGATCATGATCTAAGGAACGGAGACACTCTCTACTGGCCATAGAAAGCAAAAAGATGGAGTCTCTTACGGAGCCTATAGAAGGACTGTAGTCCTGCCAACTCACTTTAGACTTCTCATCCCCAGAACTTTAAACCATAAACTTGAATTATCTTAAGCTACTCTGTCTCTGTTAATTTGTTGTGGCATAAAGAGGAAGCAAATGTAAATTTAAATGTGTATAAGCTAGAATTTGGCTAGAGAAAAAGAGTGATAGGAAGTATATATATATATATATATATATATATATATATATATATATATATATATATATGAAGAGATTTATCACAAGAAGTTACATTCACAATTGTGGCTGATTGGGCAAGTCTGGTGACATGGGGCAGGCCACAAAGAGGGCAAAGGGAACTCTCAGGCAGGGGACACTTGCATATGCAGGAAGAATCACTTCTCAGTAGAGCAACCTCAGCACTGCTTTTAAGGCCCCTCACCTGATTATTGCAAGCCTGTCAACATAGTTTGTGATATGCTCTCTAAAATTCACATGCTTAGCTGGGCAGTGGTGGTTCACACCTTTAACTCCAGCACTCAGGAGGCAGAGGAAGGTGGATCTTTGTGAGTTTGAGGCCAGTCTGGTCTACAGAATGCAACTTCAAACAACTATAAACCTTCTCTCCCTGCACCTCCCCCACTCCAGCTCATGTGTATATGTATACCATCACACCACCTTTTTGTTCTTTAAGATAGTGTCTTTCACTGGCCTGGAAGTAGTCACCAAGTAGTCTAAGCTGTCTCAAACAAAAAAAAAAGAAAAAGAAAAGTAAAGAAAAAAGACACATGAGGTGTGAGAGGGGAGGTTTGGAGTTCCAAAGCTCTGGCTATAGAAACATTCCAAATTAATAAAGGCCAACAAGGTGTAACTCAATGCAATTCTCAACTCCACAGGGAACCTGTGCAGAAGGGGGAATTATAAAAGATATCATGGATAAATTCACAAAACTGAGACAGAGAAGATAGGTCTGATAGAGACAGCAATATATACTTCTCTGATACTGATAACTGCACTGTTCTTAAATGACACATCATTTAGGAAACACACTTTGAAGCACTTAGAACAAGGCTATAGGTATGCAAATTGTCTTCATGTGCTTCAGAAATAAGCTTAGTTATGTGTGTAAAGAAGAATGTGTCAATATTTTTACAATGAGCACAGTAATTTCTCCTTTCCTTCTTTCTTTTTCTCTTGCTCTCTCTCTGTCTCTCTCTCTCCCTCTCTCCCTCCCTTCTTCCCTCTTCCTTCCTCTCTCTCTCTCTCTTTCTCTCTCGCCCTCTGTGTCTGTCTGTCTATCTATCATCTATCTATCTATCTATCTATCTATCTATCCATTTATCTATCACCTATCTATCTCTTAAAGCCCATTTTTTATTAAAATAATTGACCTAGACATCTGGAATGACTTTAACCATGGCTCTGGCTCAGCCCTGGCAAAAGTAACCTGCTTAACAACCTCAGAAGGGCTGAAAAATCAATGAGTGACTTGTAGATTCTCATTTGGAAAAGATCACATTTCAGCCTCTTCAATCTAGAATCTTTCTTATACTGATTCCCATAGTCTTAGTAGGCATCAAACTGGTCCTCCACTAAATTCTCTGTGCTTCTGATTGTCACATAGGCACTGTGGATGTGGTACTAATTAATACCTATTAATTAACACAACTAAATCTCTGTGAATCCTACCATAGCATCCCACTATCTTAAAAGGCATGGGTGCACTGTAGCTTTCCCGGCCAACCTTGTTCCTAAGCAAGAGAGAAGAGCAATAAGTCAGGACTAATTCAGACAGTGCCCTGCTCTCTCACCCTTTAAACTGGGCCTTCCTCAGAGGTGCCAGGGCAGCATTTCTAAGAGGAATAACAGCTGGTATCTCAAGTGATGAAAGAAATGAGAAAAATCATAGAATTCATGAGTGTGGGATGAAGACAAGAGATGTGACATATCTTTCATTCAAAATTGACACAGAATTAAATTTTCTAGGATTTTCCTAATTATCACTTTCTAAATTACTTGTGATATATTTCTTGACCTCAGGTCTTTCAACTGTGATAACTACGATAATCATAACTAGAATTCTAGAATGCATTTGTTAGCATACAAATTAAATTTGCTGTAATACAATTATAATACTACAACTGTGGTATTATGATGTATATTAAAATTTAATCTATGTTTGTGTGTGCATATATTAGATGAATTCTAAGAAAATCACATTTCTAGCAGACTTGAATATTCAAGAACAATAATTACTGGGGAATACCACTGTTTGATTCTGAAGTATAAAATATTCATCCTAATTATATTATAAAACTCATTCTCCAGCTTTCACTATGAAGTCAATATGCCATCCAAATAAACAACATGAAGACACTTTCATGGGTGGGACAGCAACTTGCCCTTTGTGTAGTAGTTGAGTAATAGTTTCAGAAAGAAATATTAGCAACATGAGATAAATTTAAGAGCCTGGAACAAAACAAAATGTAATATCATCTATCACTATGTTTTCAGTTCCTTGTCATAGCTTGTTTTATTCATCACATTTCAAACTATAGAATTTTCCCAGTGGTATATAAAACCACACTATACATTCAAAAATTCTTTAGACCCATTCACTACATTTGAAAAATTCTCAAATTCTGGTATTCTTTGCCGATATGTAGAACAAAAAAAAGTTACTTAAGACCTCTCTTATTTTTCAAAGATTACTTTCTTTTATTACTTGAAATTATGTTTCAAAAATAAGACAATATTCTTAAGATGATTTAATAACCTACATTAGTTGATTTTTTTTTCATTTCTTTGTCCTGTGGTCCTAACTCTTCAAATAAACAGTCCTGTGCTCATGTGCTCAAAAGCAAAGTTGCATCTTCAAATCATTTCAAAATGTTAAACTCTAATCTAATTGGTTTTCCCTACTGCCAATTGTAATGCTTAAGACATAATCCCTGAGAATGCTATATTCATTTTATGTTGCTACAAAATTACTTGAGGTAAATTTAGCATCTTTAAACAAGTCTGGGGACACAAGATCTAATATGTTTACTGTTGAAAAAAAGTGGACTGCTGTATTAAGCCTTGATAGGTTCTTTTCCAGGACTCTTGCACTTCATAGATCATCAGACAAATAACTCCATTTTCAGTTCAGAAAAGGACTCTGGTGAATATGGAGCAAAGCTCAAACTAAGAAAAATGTCTTGACTTTTTCAAGAGGCACTGCTTTCAAGTAACAGAGATTTTTAAATCAACTGAGGGTTAGTTCCTTTAGATGAGTGTTTACTTAGATAACTAAAGACAAAAACATCCAATGTGATTCTATGTGATGCAAGATTAGCTAAAGATTTATTATCCTTGACATTAGAGCCATCCACTGGGCTTAGATGAGGGAGAATCACCAGTTAAATCCCAAAGTCCATCAGATCCCCAAATCCTGGTGTTATTCATACGCTACAAATGAATGTCTGGCATTTTCTTGGTAAGAACTTCAACTCTTCTCATTCTATGAAGTCATAAGTTTATAGCAGAGAAGCAAATTCTTAAATCCCATTAGAGCACTGGGGTTTGAAACCGATACTGGAGCCCTGGCCCTTCCTCCTTCTCTTGGTTTCCCAGTTGCCCTGAAGTAAGGCATTTTTTCCCCAACATGTGCTCCTGGTTTATGCTACCTCACCACTGTGGCAAAGGAAATGGACCAATCAATCATGAACCAAAACCTCAAAACCTCTGAGTCTAGAGATGTCTTTCCTCTTTGGAACATTATTTTTCCCATCCTTTTACTCCAAGCAATGCAAAATCTACCATTGATTATATATGACTTGGAGGCAGCAAAGAGGTGAACGCAGATCTTTCCTCCTTAAAAGTTGATTGCCTCTAATATTTTGTCACAGTGGTAGAAAACTAATGAAAAACTGATAGAAATGAGGGTTCAGATCCAGACATGTCGGTCCATGCCTGTACTTGCAGCACTCCAGAGACAGAAGCAAGAAGACTGTCATAAGTTCAAGGACAGCCTCATTTACATCATTAAGTTCAGTCCAGCCAGGGCTTTAGAGAGAGATCTTATCTCAGAGTTAACATAAAGAAAATGCAGATATTACAAGCATGCACCATCATATCTGGCTGAATTATTTAGTGTTCTTCTATAATTTGAATTCTATAGGCAATGATACTACTGATTAATAATGCCATCTGCCAGAATCTTTGTATTTTGGTATATATATATATATATATATATATATATATATATATATATATATCACAACAACAATTAAAACAAAAGAGGTCATGAATGCGAATGAGAGCAAGAGGAAGCAAAGGAAAGGGGAACGTTGAAGTAATTATATTACAGTTCCAACTACATGTATAAAAAAGTACAAGCAATACAAAAAGAGGATACAAATTTGCATGTGTGTGGATGTGGGGTAAATCTTAGAGGTGTTGGGATGGAGTGAGAATGATCAATATATACTGAATGAAACTCTCAACTAGTAATAACATTCTTTTTAAAAGGCTTTACTGTACAAGCTTAGCTTTCTGACAGAATATTACCATAGGCACAAGGGCTCCAAAGGGCACTCACAGAACTCATGAATCTCTTACTTATTTTCACAGCTACATACAGGCCTTATTATCGGATGGTAATGAGAAGAAAAGTATGACTGACAACCCCTTGGTAACTATAAGTTCAATGTAGAAAGCTTTAATATTTAAAGTCTTTTCTTATAGACAGACTGAGCTAAATCAACCCCTCTCCAAATTAAATTAAAAAAATCCTAAACTGCTAAAGTGAGGAAAAATGAAAGGCCAGTTTCTCACTCATCATCTCTCTGTCTGAGAGAAAGGTGCCGAAATTTTTGACAGTTTTGGTCATCTCCTAAGGTGACCATGTGCCCAGTTATCTTAACCAAGTGTCATTTGGATTACGGGAGGATTTTTCTCATTGCTACACAGTAAGCAATCGAGTCACCTGAGCACCAGGCCCTTTCACAGGTCCCTTTGAATATCTTTATCATAATAAAGAGCTTCTTTGCCTTACTAAACCCAGTAGGGAAAAGAACATGTATGGAATCTCCACCTTGACACATGCACACTGAGTAACTCTATTGATGGTGGCCAATGCATATACACAGCAGACAAAGCAGGATGCTGTGCCTTTCAATTTTAGATGTGTGCCTAGCAAACATCTAAAAACATCCAGACTTCCTTCCCTTATATCAATGCTGAGTGGGAAAATATCCAAAGTAGATTGATAACATGTAACTACAAACTCTAAATTATTAATCTTTGTCATGGGCTAAAATAAGATGTGAAATCAGGATGAAAGCCCACAGTGAAGCCAAGTTTTCAGAAAGTATTACAAAATTAAGAAAAAAGAAATACAGTATCAATAATTCAACACTCTTGTAAATTAAATGTACAACCTCTGCCAGCCAGAAAAATTGTGGCTGGTTTCTGGCTCTAAGGGTTTTAGGAAAGTGATTTGATTTTTTTTTTCTTTATGGAACAGGGCAAGAGGAATATGTCTATCTTAATCTTTTTCACTGTACCCTGGATGTAAAAAGAAGATAGGAAAATGGTGAATTTAAGAGATGTAGAGAGGGTCACTTTAACTCTACAGAGAGCATTAGCTCTATTAAAAGTCAGATAGCATGATAAAGGTGCTAGAAAATTCTAGCTCTCTAACTGGAAACAGAATTATTGTAAATAATATAATTGTTTTGAGACCTTTACAGAAGTATCTGTATATGTGATAGAATGTGTGGTGCTGATCTACATATGTGATAGATTATGTAGTGTTGATCTACATACATGATAGATAGAACATGGATTACTTCACTTTGTGTATTTTTCTGGTTCCATCTTTTTTCCTGCAGTTCATGGTTTCATTCTTCTTTATGGCTGAATAAAATGTCATTGTTTACATTTTCATTATCTGCTCATGGGTTAATTGGCATGTGGACTGATTCCATTCCCTTGGCACTATGAATAGAACAGCAAATTGTACAAGTATCTCTATAGAAAGGTGTAAAGTCTTTTGAGTACATATTCTGAGGTGATATGTCTGGGTCACAAAGTACTTCTACTTTCTTGAGAAATTTCTACAATGTGGACAAAAGAGAATTGAATGCTAAGCCTTAAATGCAACACTGGCATCACACCCTTCAAGGCCCAGGGAACCCTGAAGCAACAGGGCAGGAAAGAATGTAAGAACCAGAGTAAAATGCATCTTCCAGGCATGCATGGCATGGCCATTGCATTCTTTAACTTTCTGCAGCTGTGATTACCTGAACAGGACCTACACCATTAAACCCATCAACATTCTTTCACAGTAAGGAGATTGATTTACAATGCCCCACTCCTCACTGAGACTGTATAGGCAACTAATGTTCACTGGGAGAGGGAAAAACATTTTTCTTAGTAGTGTAACCACTGATGTCTTGCTCTTGTGAATAATCTCACACCCATTTTTTTATAACTCACCCACATTAAACTCATTGGTTCAGATTTCCAGAAAGAAATGAAAGTAAGAGGGGGACTGGTTGGAAAGAGGAAGGGAACCAAGAAAAGTTGGAGCAAAACAAGAATGGGCAAAGGAAGATGAATAAGACTCAAATGTTATGCACGTTTATGAAAATGTCAGTGAAATTCATATTAGAGAACACTGATCTGTGAGAAGCAGTAGGGAAGAGGACAATGTGGAGCCCTTTCCTCAGATAAATGGGGCAAAGAACGGCCTGCAGAATGAATGGGCATCAGGCACCTGTGATTCAGTGCAGCCTGGAGAAACCATAGCTCATCTCTGAAGGTGGTACTCTATTGGATCACCAGCTCCTGGGAACCATGGAAGTATAGGTTTTGTGTATCAAGAGCAGTGACAAACCAGTAAACCACAGAAGTGAGACTCCAAGGACAGTCCTTCCTGTTGCTTGCAGAGCATTTACTTCCTTTCCTTGGGTCCCAGGTTGTGTCCTACCCACCTTCCTTCAGATAACGCTATTCTTACCTTCCCCATGGAACTCTGGTCTTTTTCCTCCCTAACTCAGACTGAGTAGAACCATCTGTCTGTGTGTCCTCATTCACATGCTGATAACATCCAGGGGCATCTACAATTCACAGCTTTCTGGAGCTCTATGCTGTGCTTGACAATTCCATGTAAATGTTCAGAAAAGATGCCATCATTTGTTGTATGATATTTTGTTTGTATTCTGGCAAATAAAGCTTGCTGGAGATCAGAGGGTGGTGCTGACCACTAGTTAACCATAGAGGCTAGGCAGTGGTGGCATACACCTTTAATCCAAGCACTTGAGAGAAGGAAGCAGGAAGATCAGGAGTTCAACGCCAACCTGGGCTACACGAGATTGAACCAGTCTAAAAGAGAAACAGAATGGGGCTGTGGTGGCTCACACCTTTGATCCCAGCACGTGGGAAGCTTAAGCCTTTAACCCAGCACTAGGGAGGTGGAGACAGAACTATGAGGCAGATAGAAACAGGATCTCATGCCCATTCAGTCTGAGACTTCGTACAGACAAGACCCCCATTCGGTCTGAGATTCTGTAGAGGAAAGAAGTCTCTAGTGGCTGTTGCTCTGCTTCTCTGATCTTTCAGCTTTCACCCTAACATCTGACTCCAGGATTTTATTAAGACTAATTGGGATCAAGCTTCAATCATCCTTACCATAAACCCTCCCCTGTCTATCACATCTCTATAATACAATCAATCTGTCTGAGAACTGGAAGATTTACCATTCAACTTTGAGGGCTAAGCGGCTCCAGGGTCCCTCCCATGCATGTGGCCCTTCCAAGACCCTGGGGAGCACATGGGAATTTATGAATTCATCATTTTTTGTTCATTTTCTGTAAGATGCAGATCCTCAAATGATAAATTCTTCCAAGCCTAATAATTATTATCATCTCTCCTGATTTCTGTCTCCCTTTCATGCAATTCCAGCTACCCAGCCCTTTCCATGCAATTCCAGCTACTCAGCCCTTTCCATGCAATTCCAGCTACTCAGCCCTTTCCATGCAATTCCAGCTACCCAGCCCTTTCCTATTGAACACACGCAATCCACACCAGTGACCGCTCTCACCACGCCTCTTAAATTCACAACTGAACCTCAAAAGTGGGTTTCCTTTGCCCACTCTGTCTCCTTCAAATATGTTGTGTATGCTGAAGCGACAATGCATTTTCTGAAATACAAATTGGATCATATTATCCTCCTGATAATTATTCTTTACTCCTCCTTTTGATTTTCAAGATTAAATGAATGCATTAGCTCAAAATATAAGACCTTTGAGGAACTAAGCATTGTTCATCCTCATCTGTTGCCTCTCTAAACCCTACAACCCCAGCAACATATCATTCTCCAAACACTGTACTCACTTATTTTTATGGACAAATACTCTCTACTTCGTACCTTTGAAGATGGCATCTTCTATCATCTAGCTATCTTTATCCATTCATTTTTATTTACACATACTAACTGTACAAATAATTTTCCTTGTAACACCTTCACACACACACACACACACACACACACATATATAATGCATACAATATTGAATATACTTTGCCTCGCACAATCATTCCCTGTCTCTTTTCCCTTTTCACATTGGTCTATTTATGCCCAAATAGCCTCCTTTATATTTTTATGACTTTTTTAAAATCTAGATTGCATGTGTAAGAGAAAAGATAAGAAATTTGTCTCTCTAGGTTTGTCTTATTTTGCTTAGCATGACTTCCAATTCCAACCATTTCCCTGAAGGTTCATTCTTTTTATGGCTGAACAAAACTCCATTTTGGACACTAGAGTTAGTGCAAACATCTTTAATCACAGCACTAGGGAGGGAGAGGCAGGCAGAACTCTGCATTCAAGATTATTCTGATCTACATATTGAATTCCAGATCAGCTGTGGCTACACAGTGAGATTCCTGTCATATATATATGACCTCTTCTAGCCTCCACGGTCATCATACACATAAGTGGTGCACAGTCTTACATTCAGACAGAACACTCACAAAACATAAATTAAATAAGTAACAAATTTAGAAAAATTTAAAAATATATTGTATATATGTGTCATATTTAGTGTGTGTGTGTATGCATTTGTGTGTGTGAACACAGGAATGTGCCTGGGTGTGTTTTTATTTTCATGCCATCCAATGTGCTTGTAATTTTGTCCTATGTTCTTCACCTGATGGTCTTCTGAGCAACAACTTCATTCTTCTGTGTCCTCAGAGCCTATCAAATGCCTACAGCAAGTTAGGCACTCCCTACAGTTTATCTGAGAGGCTGTGAGGCGAGATATGATCAATAAAAGCTCAATTACAAATAGTCTTTTAGAAAATTTTACTTAACGGCTGATTTCTTAGAAATGGGAGGATGATGCATCTTATTTGTTAGAACAATGCCACATCACATATACAGGATACTATGATTAGTGAATAAACAAAAGCATCATTCATTGTCATTCTGTATACCGCCACTGTCATCTGTGGAAGAACAAATGTGTTGGAGTTGGCTATGTGTGACTGTGCACATACATATGTGTCCAAGACATTGTTTTGGTAAACATAAAATTCATCACATATATTCTTTTTAAAATATAAAATCTTGGTCCCTACTCATGCAAATTCCTCTGGAGTAATGACCCTTCTTCTGGAGAGGAAAAAAAAAAAAGAAGGCAAATAACCAGCAGATTTCTTAGTATAATGTGTTAGCCATTGATTACTAGTTATTGAGTATATGAGATGCTGGTTATCTGAAAGCAAAACATTGCATTGATGATTTTGTTACCAATTATACATTTAAAATGTAGTATATTTGACATCTCATGTAAAATGGAGTATTTCATTTAAGTTGATTTTGCCTTTAATTTTACCTAATTCAATATCTTTTTCCAGTGTTGCTACCAGAAGCTTTCTAAATATGGACAAGGCTATAGTCTGTAGCTAAATGATTTCCTGTGTCCCAGCTGGCCAGTGGTCCAGACAAATCTCTCCCACTCGCGTCCCCCAAGTAAACACACAGAGGCTTATATTAATTATAACTGCATGGCCTCCTTCTTCCTCATCTCCCCCAAATTTTCTTACTCTTTAGTAGTGACTCCTGTATTCTATTCATACATGATATCAAATTCTCCAGCTTCTATGAATAAATAAAAAACAGTATTCGTCCCTCTAAACCCCAGTTATTTGCTGTTGTTGTTGTTGTTTAAATAAAAGAAGCAGAAGCACTTTCCCCTGATTGTATTTCAGGTGACAATTGCCAGTTAAAATTTACCTGCTTGAAGCCGGGCGGTGGTGGTGCACGCCTTTAATCCCAGCACTCGGGAGGCAGAGCCAGGCGGATCTCTGTGAGTTCGAGGCCAGCCTGGACTACCAAGTGAGTTCCAGGAAAGGCGCAAATCTACACAGAGAAACCCTGTCTCGAAAAACCAAAAAAAAAAAAAAATTTACCTGCTTGACTGTTCTTTTACTAAGCAAAATCAACGTTGGGTGTTGCACTTCATTGCACGTGCACACCTCTGGGTATGCGCTGTATGACTGTACACACAGCAGCATGGACACACCAGCGTTCAGAAATGACGGGTGATTTTCTTAATTTTTTTGTACCTATGATTTTTTTGTATTTTATAAATTTTCTACAATTAGCATGTATTACTCTTGAAATGCAAGAAAAAGAGGGAGAAGAGGGAGAAAATAGGAAGAGGAAATGAAAGGGAAAGGTAGAACAACAAAAGGAGAGAGAGGAGAGGTACCATGAGGTGAGAGAGAGAGAGAGAGAGAGAGAGAGAGAGAGAGAGAGAGAGAGAGAGAAGTGTTATCTTGAAGCTACTCCTTTTTAAGGTACAAGGCCACTCATGTCATAAAAGCCCTTCTCTAACAAAGCTGGGGCATAAAATCTAAGAAAAGCTTATCATGTGCTCAGATGATCACACGTTCCCTCTCTGAAACCTAAAGTCATTTTTCCTAGAAGGAATTATCAGTATGGCACACAGCAAGGGGTTTTGTTGGGGAGTTTTTTGCTTTTTTTGTTTTGTCTTTTGCTTATTTTCTTCAATACAAAATATTTTCTAATTACTCTAATATTGCCAAACCTAAGGCTCCCCTGGAAACAGGGTTTGGCATTGATTTTAGTGCTGCGTCTCCAAGGCAACTTTGAGATTCTCAGAAGTAATAATTTAAGGAAAGAAAAATTAATAACGGATCCCTACATCATTTCTTCCTGACAAGAAGACGCAATGATTCTATAGCCATTGAAAATGAGAACTTTCCAGAATAACACCGACTTGGTGAATAGCAGTGTCAACAGTGAACAGAATACTCTCAAAATCAATTTGTCTACACACCTAAGTTTTTCAAAGTTCACTTAAAACTAGAATCCTCATCACACCTAAGACAGTTTTCCCCAAGTGTAACCAGTTCTTTATAAAAGGTAGATTTTCACTCTGGTAATAGCCAGTGACAGCCCCAAGCCAGGTCCAGACCTATAGAATGAGCTCTGGCTTAAGTTAATAGATGGCCTTTTGTCTCTTTGCCTTAGAGGTTGTGACCATTTACAATTTTAAAATGGATGAAGTCAAACAGAACAGGCTTGCCTGCTCAGTGAAGCAGAGACAGGACCAGGGAGCAAGCATCTGTCAAGAAGAAGATGTTCTGTCTAGAATAATCTGTCAAGTTTTCAAATCTTCTGACACCTTTCATGGCAAGTGCATACAAAAATGTCTGTGATGGATGTAGACAACACTGAGTGGGCTCCATCATGCCTGATATTTACCAATTTAAAGAAGAATGACCCATGTGGTCCTTTCAAATCAGTAATTTACAGTTAAGACATTACTGTTCTAAGTACTAATTCTAAACACACTGAATTTTCTTATAAAATTAAGGAGTTTTATATAGTACATCTTACGGTTATCTTTTTTTTGGGGGGGGGTGTTTTCAAGATGGGGTTTCTTTGTGTAGTTTTGATGCCTGTCCTGGATCTCGATCTGTAGACCAGGCTGGCCTCGAACTCACAGAGATCCCCTGGCTCTGCCTCCCAAGTGCTGAGATTAAAGGCATGTGCCACTGCCACCCTGCTGGTTATCTTAAAATATAGAACTGATTAGTAAATAAATTATAACTAATTAAAACAATGGAAGCTTTAAAGTTTTTATTAGTTATTTGAGAATTCGTAGTATACTTTGATACAATCCCTCTGCTTACTCCTCCAAGATTCTCCATTTCCCCTTTCCGACCCACCCAGCTTTACATTGTAAAACCCACCAAGACATGTGCTGCCCATCTATTCTTGAATGTGTGGCCTTCTAAAGCTTGGTTAACCTATGGGGGCCACATCCTTAAAGCTAGCTGACTTTCCCTTTCCCAGTGGCTCTTCAGCTAGGGGTAGTATATATTATGCCCCCTCCCCTCCCCATACAGGATTTTGTCTGGCTTGAGTTTGTGCAAGTCTTGTGCATGAAGTCACAGCTGATGTTTTCATATGTGTAACTTCCCTGTTGTGTCTGCAACTGTGTCCTTATACTCGCCAACCACCTTTGACTCTTACAATCTTTCTGCAACCACTTCAACGATGATTCCTGAGCCTTGGGAAGAGAGGGCATGGTAAAGAAATCCTAATCTTATTCTCTGTACCTTGACAATTTGTGGATCTCTGTATTAATTGTAACATACTAAAAAAAGGGGGGGGGCTTCTCTGGTAATTGTTTGGGGAATGCATTAATGTATAGACATAATGATAGATCACTAGGACTTGTTTTAATATTTCATTAAGCATGTAAGAATAATGAATTCTCCCCTAGGGCCTATGACCTGTCTAGCCACAGGTTCTTAGCCCAATAATTGTGCCTGATACGACTATCATCTTGTGGAACTCCTACAAAGTTTGTGTCACTATTGTACGAAGGGGCACGTGTTGCCAGAACAGTTGTTATTGTAGCTTGCAGGGTTCACAACTGGGTAAGACTGATGACTCCTTTTCTCTCGCAGTAGCGTGCAATGGCCGCTTCCAGTACTATGAAAACCAGACAATTGGGATGAATCTTCGGGGTAAATAGCAGCTTGATTTCTCCATGTTCTATGACTCAAGTACGTGGTGTCTTCAGCAATAGGGTCTTACTGTCAAGTTCTGGAGAATAACCAAGAGCAGTGGCAGTAGTCTGTAATGTTTATAGCATATGGTTTTCTTTGGCCAACAACTCAAAAAAAGGTAACCCATTCTGGTTTTTAATGTGCTAACATGTAGTGTCTAGTAATGGGGCATTGCTGCCCCATTATAGAAAAACTTAAAAAAAAAAAACCTACACAATTGAGCCACCAATATGGCTCAGAGGGTAAAGGTGCTGTCACAGGAGCAACCTGAGTTCAATACCTGAAACCTTTCTCCTAAAGGTAGAAGAACAAAAGCAACTCACAGGATTGTCCTCTGACTTCCACACAAGGGTCACAGCATATGAATGTCAGCATACATATCCTGCATACACCATGATAATAAATAAAAATTTTAAAATTTATACTAATGATATCATTGAGAATTACTTACCAAATTACAACTTATTAAAAAAATGTAATAGTGTAAAGTAATTTGAATTCACATTTTAGAAAATTATGTAACAAACCCCAGGCCTCAAGGTGTGGTTCAGTAGAAAAGCATTTACCCTGCATATAAAACAGCAAGGATTTGAGCCCAAATACCATAAAACAAGAGACAAGTATGTAAAGTATATAGATATTACATGAAAAAAATTCCAAATTGATATAATTTTATATCTAGTATATTGACCAGTTCCATAATGATTTGTAGGTTTAATAACATACTTTTAAATATACATATAAGAACAGTGAGAAGAAATGTGAAATAATATATGTTCTCATACAGCAGGCAGAACACCAATGAACATAAAATAAAAATAAATAAATCATTTTTTAAAAGTGTTAATAGTGAATGTTCAATAGTGAGATTGCTAATGATTTTATTTTTTAAGTTGTTCATTATATTTGTAATTTTTCTCAAAACACTTAAATTTATGGCAACTTGGGAGAGGATTTCTGTTTTTCTTCTGTTTTGCTTTGTGTTGTTTTCTTGTGATGGAAGAGAGTCAACCCATGGGCTTGTGAATATTAGGTCAGTATTATGTCACTGAGCTATATCATCAGCCCAAAATGTATGTTTAGGTAAGAAAAATATTTGCAAGAAGTCTTTAAATTTCTAGCTCTTTATGTATCTCTGTTTATTAGGCATTAGCTTCCTGTCTGCATTCAGAAAATACTCACTGAATCTCAAAATATTTTTTACTATTACAATGTATATTTCATGTCTGGGAGGTGTGAGCTCCAAAAGGCTTAGGAACCTAAGCTCTTGTACATATAAATGTTAGCAAAGAGCTATATGTGATCACGTGGCAGATAAGGAAGTGTACCTGCAGCATGTAAACATCACCATGTGGGAATACTTATAATACAGATCAAACAAATTTATACTGTCTATTACAGCTAACAACCCAATAGCTGTGGTGATATTGTGTCCCCCAATATATTGCGCACCTTAATAAACTTATCTGGAGTCAGAGAACAGAACAGCCACTAGATAGACAAAGAGGCCAGAAAATAGTGGCTCACATTCGTTTAATTCTAGCATTCTGGAGGCAAAGATCCATCTGGATCTCTGTGAGTTCAAAGCCACACTGGAAACAGCCAGGCATGGTGACATGCTTTTAATCCCAGGAAGTGATGGCAGGAAGCAGAAAGGTATAAAAGTTGTGAAAACCAGGAATTGGAGTCTGTTAAACTTTAGGCTTTTAGCAGCAGTTCAGCTGAGATCCATTTGGATGAGGACTCAGAGGCTTCCAGTCTGAGGAAACAGGATCAGCTGAGGAACTGGCAAGGTGAGGTGGCTGTGGCTTGTTCTGTTTCTTTGATGTTTCAGCATTCACCCCAATACCTGGCTCTGGGTTTGTTTTTATTAATAAGACCTTCTAACAATTCATGTTACAAATAGTCCTAGTAGTGTTGGATTACAAGTGAACATCTAGGAATGTCACTTTCAGCCGGCCTAGATAAAAACTGATAGGAAAAGAAACATTCAATTTTAGAGACAGAAATTCCTTCAGGAAGTCTATCTTTACT
Source organism: Peromyscus aztecus (assembly GCA_902168405.1). NCBI lineage: Eukaryota > Metazoa > Chordata > Mammalia > Rodentia > Cricetidae > Peromyscus > Peromyscus aztecus. The sequence goes on from CABHPQ010170159.1 coordinate 16,298, forward strand.
CCTCCATCCCAGTGAGTACTTCAGAATGAAAATGGGTACAAATGCCAAGCTTAATGCTTTCCAAATATATTGAGGGGTGGGTAATTGGAATATGTGGAGTTGGGAAAGTACAGCCTACCTTGAGCAATATCCATTTGATTAGAGAGCAATTATACAAGTCTTAGAAATTCTCCAAATAAATTTTCACACTTCACTGATAAAAATTATAATGTGTGAGACTCGAACTTTAAACTTGGGATGTAGAATATTGAGTTTGATTTTTAATGGATTTCTGGTGGTTCTCCACTTAAGTTTCCCCTTTCTAGATGTTCTCCATTTCTATGTTGGTCTGTGTCCTGAGAAGCTGATCTAGACAGAGACATCACTGGGACCCCTTGCCATACAGTGTCCTATTGGCTTCAGCTAATGGAATAAAACATGGAGAACATCACAACGAGGGTTCAGGGTATTATTCTCCATTCATCCTTTACTGCACTACACATCTGGAAAAAGCCAAATCCTTTCCCAACTACATCTAGATGACCTCCCTCTGAGGCATCAGCTTCCATGGTAGCTCCTGAGCTCCATGAGTCTTAAGGCCTTAGGTTTATTTTCAGTCAGCTCTATCTTGGCATGACTAATCACTCCTCTGGGAATAGAAGAACTTGATAATTTATATCAGGTGCATGTATTCTTAAGCATGATATATAAGATGTATGATTAATATACATTATATAGTAACATCTTTCGTGAATAAATTCTTGGTAACATAAGAAAATTGAAAAATATACTCTTAAGGAGCATACTGTATAACTAGGAACATGGATGTAGAGAGAGACATTTGTATGTACTGCTAACACACTTGGGGTTTGTTGCCCATAGCTAACAGTGGTTCTACCAGATTGTGTACATTGTTATTTGAAGCCCAGATCTAATGATGGCCTGAAAGTAGTGAGCTGAGATGAAAACTTTCCTGGAATATTATAATATATAATATAATGATACACTAATATATAATATCATATCATATAACCACATAACATTATAATGAATATAATTATAATTATATAATATTTTATATATATATATAAAAGAAGCTAGAGGCTCAAGCAGATCAAATGTAGAAACAGACCTCTCACGTACAAACACCTTGCTACCCTCCCATTCCCCCATGACAAACCAAAAACATGTCAGAGAGTGTCTCATCATCCCCAACAAAGGATGCCCTACCCCTTCACTTTCTTTCTTTTTTTAAATAAGTCTTTTTGTAAAAAGATTTATTTCTTTTTATTTATTTATTTTATTAAATTTTCCATTTCTTTTATATACCAACCACAGATCCCCCTCTCCTCCCTCTTCCCACCCCCCAGCCTGCACCCCCAACTCACCTCCCATTCCCACCTCCTCCAAGGCAAGGTCTCCCATGTGGAGTCAGTAGAGCCTGGTACATTCAGTTGAGGCAGGTCCAAGCCCCTCCTCCCTGCACCAAGGCTGCACAAGGTGTCCCACCATAGGCACTGGGCTCCAAAAAGCCGGCTCATGCATCAGAGATGGATCCTGATCCCACTGCCTGGGGGTCCCCTAAACAGTTCAAGCTAAACAACTGTTTTGCCTATCCAGAGGGCCTAGACCAGTTCCATGGGGGCTCCACAGCTATTGGTCCACAGTTCGTGGGTTTCCACTAGTTTGGCTGGCCATCTCTGTACATTTTCCCATCATGATCTTGGTGTCCTTTGCTCATAGAATCCCTCCTCTCTCTCATCGATTGGACTCCTGGAGCTTGGCCTGGAGCCTGGCTGTGGATTTCTGCATCTGCTTCCATCAGTCACTGGATGAAGGCTCTATGATGACAGTTAGGGTATTCACCCATCTGATCACCAGAGTAGGTCAGCTCATGCACCCTCTCAAACTATTGCCAATAGTCTAGGGTGGGGTCATCCTTGTGAATTCCTGGGAACTTCCCTAGCACTCTGTTTCTCCCTATTCCCATGATGTTTATGTTGGAAAGGATGCGGAGCAAGGGGAAAACTCCTCCACTGTTGGTGGGAATGCAAATTTGTACAGTCACTTTGAAAATCAGTATAGCGGTTCCTCAGAAAATTGGGAATCAATCTTCCTCAAGACCCAGCTATACCACTCTTGGCATATACACAAGAAATGCTGAGTCATACCACAAGGACACAGGCTCAACTATGTTCATAGCAGCATTATTCGTAATAGGCAGAACCTGGAAACAACCTAGATGCCACTCAGCCAAAGAATGGATAAAGAAAATGTGGCACATATACACAATGGAGTACTACTCAGCAGAGAAAAACAATGACAGCATGAAATTTGCAGGCAAATGGATGGAACTAGAAAATATCATCCTGAGTGAGTTAACCCAGACTCAGAAGGACAAATATGGTATGTACTCACTCATAAGTGGATACTAGATGTAAAGTAAAGGACAACCAGACTGCAACCCACAGCTCTAGGGAGACTAGCTGGCAAGAAGGACCCTAGGAGGGACACATTGATCACCCAGTGAAGAAGAAATAGATGAGATCTACATGAGCAAACTGGGGGTGAGAGGAGGGTAATGGAGGGCAAGGTATGAGGGATGAGAACATAGGGGAACAGGAGTTTTAAGCTGGAACAGGGACAGAGTGAGAGAGCAAGGAAAGAGATACCATGATAAAAGATTTATTTCTTTACAATACATATGGTGTTCTGCCAGCATATATGCCTACGTGCCAAAAGAGGGCACCAGATCTCATTATAGATGGTTTGTGAGCCACCATGTGGCTACTGGGAATTGAACTCGGGACCTCTGGAAGAGCAGCCAGTGTTCTTAACCTCTGAGCCATCTCTCTAGCCCCTACCCCTTCACTTTCAATGATAAAGTGGACATCCACTCCAATGATATTATCAGTGAGAAAAATGATAAACCAGGGTGAGACTCCCAGTTGAGCAGCTTAACTATTAGAGGAAAGTTAATCCCAAAAGCCAAGATACACAACAGAGACTCAAGAGTTTTCAGAGTATATTGACACTTACAAATTGGGTTTACTAGTGGCTTTCTAGGAATGAAACCAAGAAATGCCCAAGCAAAATATTATTTGATTAATATAATCTAGAAGCAACTTCCTGATTAAAAAATCAAATAAAGCCTAACTGCAGCTCTTGTCTGAACATAGAGACTTTGTTTATCTGACCCAGAATGTTCATTAAATTATACAAGTAGCAACTGGAAACACCAAATAACTTATTTACTTTGGTGTCAGAAAAAGAAAGATAAAACTCATAAAAATCAGAAGCTGGATTCGTGGGTGAGGCTTCGTCTCAGTGGACCTGGAACTCCAGATTGTACTGTCTACTAAAGCAAACAGGAGAGCTCCACTTATTGCTGGCCTCCCAAAGTGGGAAACATTACCTATACAAACACACTCTGTAGGACTACATGGAAGCTATTCATAGAAGACAAAACAGAAAGTAAAGAGGTCTTAACAGAGACACAAACATGTCCTACCAACAGGAAGAAAGCCAGGATGGCCATAGCAAGCAGGGAGGGAGGTATACACTGAAGATCCAAGGGTTGGTCAGCTAGACCACAGGCCACCATGGTCAAGCTTTTGAAATTGAAGACTTTAAAGCTGGGAGCAGGAGTGACAGGTCAGTGATGGGATTTAGTTCATGTTTGTTAGTCATAGATCTGGATACAAGGGAAGGGTTAAAAAAGGAGACCAGAAAGGTTGCAGGCACTTATTTATCAGAAGAGAAAGAGGAAGTTCTGTAGAGTTGGGATGTCTTATTTTTGACCAGGTATATCTGTGTTGTTTTTGCCAGCTAAAGTCTCAAGGCTCCTGCTCAGTGCGGGGAGTGTCCCCAGTGGTGGGCATCACCAGTCTTTCTGACCATGACTACGTTAATGGAAAGGTGTCTTGCCAGAACTACCCAAACCATCATTAACTTTACCACACAGCACATGGATTTGTAGTTAATACCAAGACAGGGGAAACTGAGTCCTTCCTTATCTTTTGCTTGTGTTTGTGTCTTTTGTAGGATCATTTTCAAGTTTTTGTCTAATTTTTGAGTGTGAGTTTAGATCAAGGTAGTTAGTAGACCTGGCAGGTCCACTGAATCAGTATTTGCCAACTGGAATAAGAACAGATTTTTCCAACATATGCTCATGAGCTAGTGCCAAGGCTGGGATTAGTACTGGCTAATTTACTTTTTGTCGTTAGCATACAAAGCCTTAAAATAATAGATGATGCACTTTTCCCTCAAACTCAATGAGAACAGAAGTTCTAATACGTTCTTCCTCTATTCCAATGCATCATCTCACATGCTCTGGAATTGACGTGTCTCACTCTGAAGGCTTCAAACGAGAGGATATTCCATGGTGAAAGGTAATGCAAGCTTGAAACACACGAGCAGAAGCGCAATCCACAGCCTAACTCCCAGAGAAAGCAGCCCTGGGTGATGATGAAACAGGTAAATAAATGCCTTCCATCAGTCATCCCCAGTTTTCTAGAGTTTGTAGAGTACCTCAAATTTAAAAAGAGAAAATGAGAACCCCTTCCTCCTCTATTTCTTACAGGTAGAAGCACAAACCCAGTTCATCGAATATTCAGCAAGACGTTCAGCTAATAATCCTCCAGGCATCAGAGGTGCTCCAAGGAACAGAGTTCTTCTTTCTTATGGTTCATACAAAATGTATGCACAAGTGTTCTCCCATTTGCCTTCTCTATATTCAGATATGGCAGTATCGAATGACCCACACTTTGGAGCAATCAGGTCCTAACAACAAAGCATTCACTGTTTATTAAGTGACAAGGCAACAAACCATGAACTTGACTGTATGTTCATCTCATTTTTTTTTTGCAGCTTAGAAACTGAGTCTTGAAGGTTCAGCGAACAACCCAGAGTCATTACACCATTCCATATATCACATTCATGAATGTCTACTGTTTACAATGCTAACTCTTCTTATGTATTACTTTGAAAAGTCAGTATTTAGTGTAGCTGTTGGCAACCAATATAAACCTAATCAAAGACTGATGTGTTAACCAACCTGCATCCCACAGAAACAAACAGTAGTAATTCATATCAAAACTGAGCCTTCTATTTTCTTGAGCCCATCCATACATTCTGTAGAATAATTCTAATAGAACCAGAACCTTTGTGTTCATTATCTCTTAGGCTCTCAGTATTCAACCACATTCTCTGCTCTTCACTTACTAGACTAGAAGTGTGTACATGACACATGCTTGGATTCAATAAATGTGTGTTGTGATGATATCGACAATGAAGATTCTATGTGAAAGCAAGAACAGTATCTATTGTGTGTGAATGGGGCCAAAGTGTAGGAAGTGTGCCAAACACGTATAGTGTCTCCCATAAGCAATGATCCATATCATGACCCTTTCTAAGATAATGATACCAGTGGAGTCTGAAATAACAGCCCACACTGCAAAGACAAATGTATAAGCCTAGTCCTAGCCCTAGTCTTAACCTAAGAAAATAATTGGATTCATTTGTATTTTTTCAAGCACAACAAACTCACCCCTCTTGAACTTTTCCAAAAACAATCCAACTGTATTTTTTTCTTTTGTTGTAAGATTGTGGAAATCTATTTTATGAAGTGCTAGCTTAAAATACTACTAAAGTATCATTGGACATTTGTAGAAAGTCTCATAATGAGGAAGAAATACCTGTCTAAAAAGATGCATGAAAAAATATTGCATTAATGAGAAAAATGTGTCAGTTATATACAGCATGATTTAGGAATCCCAGAGACTGTTGACTCTGCCATGAAACATCTCTGCACTTTTACACTTCTTTTAGTTTCCATTCTGACATAGTTTTGGAGAAAGATAACAAAATAGTTGCAAGAAGCAGCACCATTTCTCATGCACACACACCTTCTGCCTTCTCCAGTGAATTATGTTGGCATGGTTGGAAGAGCCAAGAGCCCATTACTGCATCCAACAAATCATACTGAAACCTAGGGTGTACTTGCATCTTGGCAATAAATCACAAAAGACAGTGGCTTTCTTTGTAGAGCCTAAAGTCAGTGAAAAAAGAAGAAGATAGTTGCCGTCTTAGTAGAAAAGTGTATGTGCATGTCTTTTGGATCCTACCAAAATATCCCCTTGTTTCTCTTCCTTCTAGGTGTTCTGTCATGTTCATGTTTTTAATTATTTCTGTTTTTATTAATTTTTAAGTTAGTATTACAAAGTAATGGGCTTCGTTATGGCACCAAATGCATTTTCAGTTCAATTTTCTTTTTGGAATTTAATACATGAGTATTGCACATCATTTCCACATTCACTCATTTTCCCCTGTCTGATTCCTCATTCCCCCCATTCCTTCCCAAATTTATGATCTATTATTATTGTTTTACACACACACACACATACTGCTACATCTATGTAGTGTTGCTCATATGTACATGTGATTAGGGCTGACCACTTGGGGCTAGATGATCTATCAGGAAATTCAAGTCTGGAGAAGACTGACTATCCCTCTCTCAGCAGCCCAACGGTTCTTCATCTAGGGGTCAGACTTTGTGAAAGCTCCCCGACCCATATTGACATGTTAACAGGTACTGTTATTATGTTGCTCTTGTTAAGGAAGTCATATCGCTGAGATTTTTGTGGTACAGCTTCCATAGCATGTCTAAAAGACACGACCTAGAAGCAGCCATCCTGGTCTTTTGACTCTTAAAAATCTTTCCACCATGTTTGTGATTTTCCTGGAGTTTTATGTGTAAGGGTTGCATTTTAGACATATCAATTGGGGTTGGAGACTTCATGCTCACTTATCCTCTGCATTTTGCTCAGTTGTAGACCCCCTGAAATGGTCTCTATCTACTGCAAATATGAGTTTCTTTGCTGAGAACTGAGAGCTCCACTTATCTGTGGGTATAATTATAATATTCACAATGTGGTTAGAAATAATACTGGCTTAGGAAAGTGGCAGTGGCACATTCTCTTCCAGGGTCCATGATCTTAACCATGGGTAACTGGCTAGGTTTCCCGTTCCGGGCATGAATTCCCTCCTATTGAGTAGGTCTTTATTCCAGCTAGAGAACTGATGGTTACCCTTTAGATAAAAGTGCCACTAATGCACCATTAAAGAGACCTGGTCAGCTCAGTTCCTATTGTGGTTCATAGGATTTACAACTGGGGAGACCGTTACTGTTTTTCTTCCTTGGCAGCTTACCTAGCACCTTCTAAAACTCTGAGAGGTAGTCTTCAGGTGGGAGGCTTCCAGGTCAGATTCCCCCCAAGTTCTGTGTCCAAAAAAGTGACTTTTTTCATCAATAAAGTCTTACCTCCAAGTTCTTGGAGGCAACCAAAAGCAACAGTAATAGTGTATACTGTTTTGGGAGTCTCAAACTACCCTGACCCACAACTCAAAAGATTTCCCAAGCCTAGAATTGGGGTTGTTAAACAGTCTATACCTCTTGGGGAGAAGAGTTGAGGTGTTTGTTAGGTAGACAGATCACAGACAGACAGATAGATTGATAAATTGACAGATAGATAGAGACAAATAGATATAAAATTTGTAGTTTTACCCTAAAAAATGAGTTTTCATTAAAGGATCAGGCAAAAGGGTGAAATCCGAAAGGAGTAAGGATAAAAAAAAATCTACCGGATGTACCAAATGATCAAGCCAGGACAAGGGTCTAGCACAAGCGTGATATAAAGTACAAGAGGAAAGCCTAAGGCTTAAAAGATAATAATGAAATCCAGGCAGACAAAACACAAAAGGCATGAATCTAGGTCAGAATCAAACCTAAGGCAACTAATACATTACTATATAGATGTAAGAACTGGGAATGGAGGAGGAGCTAGTCCAAAACAGTTCTAGAATGAAGCTTGTCAGTACTGAAGGAGTGACCCCTTCTGTCCTCTGCTCTGAGATCCTAACCTAATCCTTCCATGTAGCCCACTCACACATGTGCACAAAAATAAGCTCTAGGACAAACGAAGCGGTAGCCCCCAGACATTATTTTCCTGCTCAGGTTAAGTAACAGAAAACATGTTCAGAAGAACCTTTCAACACTCTCCAAAAATCACACACGGGGCAGGCAGCAGAACAAGCTCCAATTATTTGTTTCTAAACCTATGGCCCTCAGCCATGATGGAAGTTTATTCTTTAGACATCATGCCTATACAAGTGCTAGAGAAACTGTTTAAATTCTTTGACTACTTAATACTAAAATCATTTTAATTTCTGCTACAAAAAAAATGAAATAGAACACTATTAAATTTAGATGACTAAGTGACATACTGGAAACCTAGCCCATTATCCATGGAATTCCTCCCTCTAGTGGCTGCAAAGGCTTCAAGCAGAATTGGCCTCAAAATTTGTTTTTTGTTTTAGAAGATGATTAGATTGGTAGATAGATAGATAGATAGATAGATAGATAGATAGATAGATAGACAGACAGAAAGACAGGCAGGCAGGGAGGCATAAATATATAACTACAACCTGTTTAGTCCACTTAGTGTTGCATATATATGCAATGTATATATGTATATATAATATACAAACATATATATACATACATATATATATATATACATGAGTGCTCACCACTTAGTATTCCATAACCAATTTGAGGCACCTCCTTGGGGAAGACTAATTCTCCCTCTCTCAGTAGTCCTTAGTTACCTGTAGATCTTTGTTTAAGGATGGGATGGGACCTTGTGAGATTTTCCCCTTACAAGTTAGCATGTCCTTCAGTGTTGCCCTTGTTTGGGTCTTATTCAGGAAGCCACATTTTGTAGGGATCATTGTTGTGGTTTTCCTATCATTTATAGGAGACACAATCCTTCAGCAGAACCTACGGGCCTTTGGCTCTAACATGTCTTGCTATTCTTCCACAGTATTTCCTGAGCCTTATGTGGGAGTTTTATTTTAGATGTGTCAGGTAGGGTACCCCACAATCAATTGCTCCCTGTATTTTTTTTTCATTTTTCTTTATTAAGAAATTTTCTATTCACTCCACATACCATCCACAGATCCTCCCTCCTCCCTCCTCCCACCCCCCAGCTCTCTTTCCCAAGCCACCCTGCATCCCCACATCCCCCAATTCGAGGTCTCCCGTGGGGAGTCAGCAGAGCCCAGCACACTGAGCCTAGGCAGGTCCAAGGCCCTTCCCACTGCACCAAGGCTGTGCAAGGCATCACACCACAGGCACCGGTTTCCCAGAAGCCTGCCTATAGACCAGGGACAGATCCCGATCCCCCTGCCTGGGTGCCCCCCAAACAGTTCGAGCTCTCCATATTTTGATCCGTTGCGTCTTTCTATAATGGCTTGCTGCGAAGATGAGCTTCTTTGATGAAGTGTGAGAACTACTTACATGTGGGTTTAAGAATTAATATTTAGAATTTCATTTAGAAATTGAAAGTACAGTGTTGTTATTTGCATTCTCTCCTCCCTCTCTGGTCCTATTTTCACCCTCACCTCCCAGTTCCTCCTACCAAGTCATAATCCCACTTTTGTGTCTTTTGGGTTTTCCTTTGTAACCTACTGAGTTTAACCATGTGCGCTTGTGTGGGCATAGGTGGGAATCTAGCCAATGGGGTGTGAGTAACTCCCTAGTGGCTACACCAGTGAAGATCATGCTTCCCCTCCTGCAGAAGCTCCTAACTGGTGTTCACTTCCCTGGGTGGGACAAAGCCCGTGAGCTTCTCTCCCATACACAACTGAATGTTTGTTTACTAGTTCAAATATTTGAAGGCCTTATGCAAGTGAATGTTGTCGTTATGAATTCATGAGTGCTTTGGCCATGTCATGCCCATGAGACAATGTTTCATGGCTACCTTGTAATCCTCAGTACAGCAACAACATATAACCATAAGATACATTCAAGCCTTTCATCTTAGTTAGGGCTTCAACTGCTACAATAATATACCATGGCCAAAATCAAATTGTGGAAGAAAGGGTTTATTTCATCTTAGAGCTTGTAGTCTATCATCCAGAGAAATCAGGGCTGGAACTTAGGACAGGAAACTATAGATAGGAGCTAGCCATGGAAGAGGTCATGGAGAAGAGCTCTTTACCAGCTTGCTGGTCCTGATTGTTCAGTTTGTTTTCTTATACACCTCAGGACCACCTACCCAGGCAAAGCATCATCCACAGTGGACCAGACCTTCCTACATCAACAGTCAATCAAGAAGATGATTCACAGGCTTTCCTATAAGGCAGTCGTACAGAGATAGTCTATGATGCCAAACTGCTGGATATTTCCCACTGATGCAGTAATGGCACAATTGTTATGGGGTAAGCAATTGCTTTCTGATTAGATTTGAGTCCTACTTCATTGGAGGTAATTAATGCTTGGTATGTTAGTTTGGCCAAAAGTCCATGTCAGAGGACATCATAGGCCCTAGATATAAACTATTATTGTTACTTTGTTAAATGATCATGTTATCACACTGCCTTATAAATAATTACATTAATACTCAGATGGTCAGTGTTGTTCTCAGGTTTAGTTAGAGAAGCTTTTTTTGTAGTATGCAATAGTCAGTGAAGAGATTAATAGCTGACTAAAATGCAGAAAACAAGTAACTGTGAATGCTCAGTCCAGCAAGGCTCAGAGGACATTTCCAGAGAGAAAACAAAAGAGTGTAGGAGCCAGAGGATGTACAGAGCACTGTGAAACACTCTCTTCTAGACATGATGTGGGCTATTGCACTCCTAAACTCACAGCAGTGGTTATTTGTATAAGACCTGCATAATTCCAAGTCAGCCAAAGTCCCAACATAGACGAGGAAGGAACTCAAGAGGTACCATCACTAAATGAAGTGTTATTGGCAATAGGTAGTTGATGGGGAAGGAGAATCAGGCTTCTCTTGGAGTGGGCCCCTGGTAAGTTGCTCACTCTCCAGGGGGAGGACTCCACATCTATGGAGAGCATGAAATGGACTTAATAATTTTTTTAAAATAGAGGAAGACATGAAGTTGGGAAGTGGACATGTGGGGGAGAATTCATATGGAATTGGAAAGAAGAAATGGATTCAATCATATTTCATTGTATACATGTTTGAAATTCTCATATAATAAAAAAGAAAAAAGCAAATCAATGAACAAATGTTGATTTGAGAATTTTTACAGTTCATTTTATTCCACATTTTCAATATGTTTACTTTTAATTTATAATAAATCAATATTCACATCCTATAAGCAAATGCTAATGCCATTGCTCATTTGCCTATACAAAAACCAACTGCTATAGACTGCTTCAATCCTTCTGAGTCAGGAGCAAGTGTAACCTGAGGTTCAGTTTCTTAACCAAATATAAATTCCTGAGGAAGAAGTCTGGACTCTGGCTCAGTTTCTTAGAACCCTTATGGGTGAGATCCTGTTTTAAAACCAGCCATAACCTTCAGAAAATGTGAGAATCATAGGCATTTCCCAGGGCACGGAAACGGCAAGCAGCAAGGTTGTCTATCCACATGGAGAAAACAGAGCTGAAGTTGATTTCCTTATTTCTTGATGGAAGTGACTATTTTAAGCATATTTACAAGTTCTCCAGAGAAAGCTTTCCCAAGACTATGACAAATGGCAGAATTAGGATATATATCCCATATGTTTCTAACACCACAGTCCAGGGAATTGAATGTATTCTACAACAAAGAAACTGATTCTTTATCTTCTTGATAAAGACACCTGAAAAAGACAAACAACGTGTCTACAACTCTAGAAGAGCTTTATCGTGTGGAATGTGAATGCTCCACACTTAGGAGCTGCACTCCCCTGGACACTGCTGAAAAGGTCTGGAGTCAGGATTCTGAGGTGCCAGTGAGATCAAAAGTTGAGAGATAACTCAATAGCACCTTAAAAAGGCCAGTGAAGCCCAGCCAGAGCTACAGCCAGAGGCTGGAAGGGTGGGCTGGCCTGGAGCTGGTAAGAGGGATGGATACAAAGCCCTCAACTAGTCTGGAAAAGAGTGATGCTACTGCAGCTGTTGAAGGCCACTGGAAGGAAGTTAACTACTGCTGTCACCTGCAACATGTGAGCCTAAATGTTACTATAAACCAGTCTGGATTTATCTCCAGTGGAAGACAGATCTTTTCTTTTGAACATGTTGCTGAAGTCTGAAAATAAAAAAACAAAAAGTTGAAGTCTCCCTCTAGTGTCCAAACTGTTGCTTTGCAATTATCATATAAACTTAGTCTACCACATAGGAATAAGTGCACTGAACACAGCAAATGCCACCACTGAAAGAAAAGGGATCTTGAGGCAGATCGATTCACAATTTTCTGAGAAACCGCCATACTGATTTCCACAGTGGTTGTACAAGTTTGCATTCCCACCAACAGTGTATGAGTGTTCCCTTTGCTCCGCATCCTCTCCAACATAGACTGTCATGAGTGTTTTTGATTATAGCCATTCTGAAGGTGTAAGGTGGTATCTCAGAGTCGTTTTGATTTGCATTTCTCTGATGATTAAGGATGTTGAGTATTTCTTTAAATGTCTTTCAGCCATTTGAGATTCTTCTTTTGAGAATTCTCTGTTTAGCTCTTTAGGCCATTTTTAAATTGGATTGTTCAGTACTTTGATGTCTAGTTTCTTGAGTTCTTTATATATTTTGGAGATCAGTCCTCTGTCAGATGTGGGGTTGGTGGAGGTCTTTTCCCATTCTGTATGCTGTTTTTTTGTCTTATTGACCATGTCTTTTGCCCTACAAAAGCTTCTCAGTTTCAAGAGGTCCCATTTATTAATTGTTCTCAGTGTCTGTGCTACTGGTGTTATATTTAGGAAGTGATCTCCAGTGCCAATGCATTCAAGAGTACTTCCTACTTTCTCTTCTATCAAGTTTAGTGTAACTGGATTTATGTTGAGGTCTTTAATCTACTTGGACTTGAGTTTTGTGCACAGTAACAGATATGGCTCTATTTGTAATCTTTTACATATTGACAACCAGTTATTCCAGCACCATTTGTTGAAGATACTTTCTTTTTTCCATTGTATAGTTCAGCCATACCACTATTGGGCATGTATCAAAGGAATGCTCAATCATACCACAAGGACACATGCTCAACTATGTTCATAGCACCACTATTCATAATAGCCAGAACCTGGAAACAACCTAGATGCCCATCAACTGAAGAATGGATTAAGAAAATGTGGTACATATACACAATGGAGTACTACTCAGCAGAGAAAAACAATGACAGCATGAAATTTGCAGGCAAATGGATGGAACTAGAAAATATCATCCTGAGTGAGGTAACCCAAACACAGAAGGACAAGCATGGTATGTACTCACTCATAAGTGAATACTAGATATAAAGCAAAGAACAATCAGACTGCAACCCACAGAACCAGGGAGGCTATATAGCAGGGGGGACCCTAGGATGACTGTGGCTTATAATAAGTTTTGGTTTTACTCAATTACTGGGCAAGCCTCAATGAAACATTTCACTATTAGGATAAGAATTTGTACTGTATCAAGCTGATAATAGAAATAAATAAATAAATAAAAATGAAAAAATTGAAAAAAAGGAAAGGGCAATGTGAGGGTTTTTTTCTTCAGACTGATTTATAATATTTTATACATGAGTATTACCTGGATGTATGTATGTACACCAGGTGCATGCCTGGTGCCCATAGAAGTCAGAAGAGGGCATCCAATCCTCTGAAATTGGAGTTACAGGCAGTTGTGCACCACCATATGGGTTCTGGGAAACAAATCCAGGGCCCTGCAAAAGTAACAAATC
>CABHPQ010170159.1:38215-56063 GCA_902168405.1 Peromyscus aztecus
AAGAAAAGAAAGCAGACTAGGCACACCATGGGAAGCAAGTCTCTGCCTCAGCTCCTGCCTCCAGGTTCCTTCCCTGTTTGAGTTCCTGCCCTCACAGCTTTTGATGATGAACTGTTAAAAGGAACTGAGAGTGAAATAAACCCGTTCCTTCCCAAGTTGCTTTTGGTCATTGTAGTGGGTAGCCATTCCAGCTTTGGTCTGGAAGTTCCAACCCCCATTGAGGCTTCAGTAACTATCACACCTACAAGGTGGGGCCAAGGGAGGGCCCTGAAGACCCGAGATTGGGATGCGCCAAGCTCTCTTGCGGCTTGGACCCTGGACACTAGAGGTAGACCGAGGAGAGTTCTCCAGAGAGCACCGCCGGACTGCACTGTGTCTTTCCCAGAACCCTCAATCTACCTATCCCTTCATTTGTATGTTATGCCGTTAAATAAATCTCCCTTTTAACTATGTAGAGTGGCCTTAATAATTTCACCAATAGGTCATGGTGTTTCATAACAGCAAACTAAGACAATGCCATTACATCTAGTTTCCTACAAATGACAAAAGGTAATTTTTCTATTTTTTTTTCTTTTATAAGAATTTTTTTATTCCTTTAACATACCAACCACAGATCCCCCTCTCTTACCTCCTCCTGCTCCTTCCTGCCTTCCCCCCAACCCCTCCAAATTCCCTTCTCCAAAAAGGTAAGACCTCCCATGGGGAGTCAGCAAAGCCTGGTACATTCAGTTGAGGCAGGTCCAAGCCCCTTCTCCTGCATCAAGGCTGTGCAAGGTGTCCCACCATAGGTAATGGGCTCCAAAAAGCCACTTTATGCACTAGGGATGGATCCTATTCCTACTGCCATGGGCCCCTTAAGCAGACCAAGCCACACAACTGTCTCACTTATGCAGAGGGCCCAGTCTAGTCCCATGCAGGCTCCACAGCTGTTGGTCTAAAGTTCATGAGTTTCCACTAGCTTGGTTCAGTTGTCTCTTTCCCCATCATGCTCTTGATGTCCCTTGATCATAGAATCCCTCTTCCCTCTTTTCAACTGGACTCCTGGAGCTCAGCCTGGTGCTTGACTGTGGATCTCTGCATCTGCTTCCATCAGTTACTGGATGAAGGCTCTATGATGACAGTTAGGGTATTCACCAATCTGATTACCGGGATAAGCCAGCTCAGGCACCCTCTCCACTATTGCTAGTAGTCTAAGCTGGGATCATCCTTGTGGATTCCTGGGAACTTCTCTACCACCAGGTTTCTCTCTATCCCCATGATGTCTCTTTCTTCTTGGTATCTTTCACTGCTGTCCTACTCCATCCCTGTTCCAGCTTGACCATCCCATTCCCTTATGTTCTCACCTCCTGTCCCCTACCCTCTACTGTCCCCCTCCTTCAGTTTACTCAGGAGATCTCATCTATTTCCCCTTCCCAGGGTCATCCATATGTCCCTCTTAGGCTGTCATTTTGTCTTATTTCCCATATCCTTTGCCTTACAGGAGCTTCTCAGTTTCAGGAGGTCCCATTTATTAACTGTTGCTCTCAGAGTCTGTGCTACTGGTGTTATATTTAGGAAGTGGTCTCCTGTGCCAATGCATTTAAGACTACTTCCTACTTTCTCTTCTATCAGGTTCAGACTAACTGGATTTATGTTGAGGTCTTTGAGCCACTCAGACTTGAGTTTTGTGCATGGTGACAGATATGGATCTATTTGCAATCTTCTACATGTTGACATCCAGTTATGCCAGCACCATTTGTTGAAGATGCTTTCTTTTATCCGTTGTACAGTTTTGGCTTCTTTGCCAAAAATCAGGTGTTCATAGGTGTGTCAGTATTTTCAATTCAATTCCATTTGTCCACATATCGGCTTTTATGCCAATACCAAGCTGTTTTTATTACTATTGCTCTATAGTAGAGCTTGGTGTCAGGGATGGTGATGCCTCCAGAGGTTACTTTGTTGTACAGGATTCTTTTGGCTATCCTGGGTTTTCCATATGAAGTTGAGTATTGTTCTTTCCAGGTCTGTGAAGAATTGTGTTGGGATTTTGATGGGGATTGCATTGAATCTGCAGATTGCTTTTGGTAAGATTGGCATTTTTACTATGTTAATCCTACCTATCCATGAGCATGGGAGATCTTTCCATTTTCTGATATTTTCTTCAATCTCTTTCTTCAAAGACTAAAAGTTCTTGTCATGCAGGTCTTTCACTTGCTTAGCTGGAGTTACCCCAAGGTATTTTATATTATTTGTGGATACTGTAAAGGATGATGTTTCTCTGAATTCTTCCTTAGCCCTTTTATCATTTGTATATAGGAGAGATGTAGAATTTAGGGTGTCACTTGTATGTATGATATGTATACTATCATATCATCTGCAAGTAGCAGAGGTTTGACTTCTTCCTTTCCAATTTGTATCCCTCTGATCTCCTTTTGTTGTCTTATTGCTCTAGCTAGAACTTCAAGTACTATATTGAATAGATATGGGGAGAGTGGGCAGCCTTGTCTTGTTCCTGATTTTAATGGAATCGCTCTGAGTTTCTCTCCATTTAATTTGATGTTGGCTGTCATATTGCTGTAAATTACCTTTATTATGTTTAGGTATGCTCCTTGTATTCCTGATCTCTCCAAGACCTTTATCATAAAGAGGTGTTAGATTTTATTGAAGGCTTTTCAGCCTCTAATGAGATGATTTTGTGGGTTTTTTTTTCTTTCAATTTGTTTATATGGTGTATTAGATTGTCAGATTTTCATATGTTGAGTTATCCATGCCTCTCTGGGAGGAAGCCTACTTGATCATGGTGGGTGATTTTTTAATGTGTTCTTGGATTCAGTTTGCCAGTATTTTTGAGTATTTTTGCATCAATGTTCATGAGGGAAACTGGTGTGTAATTCTCTTTCTTTGTTGCATCTTTGTGTCATTTGGGTATCAGAGTAACTGTAGCCTCATAAAAAGTTTGGTAATGTTCCTTCTGTTTCTATTGTGTGGAACAATTTGAAGAATATTGATATTAGCTCGTCTTTGAAATTCAGGTAGAATTCTGTGCTGAAACCATCTGGTGCTGGGCTTTTGGGGGGGTACTTTTAATGACTATTTCTATTTCCTTATGACTTATAGGTCTATTTAAGTTGTTTATCTGGTCTTGATTTAATTTTGGTATGTGGTACCTGTCCAGAAAATTATCCATTTCTTTTAGATTTTCCAATTTTGTGGAGTACAGGTTTTTGAAGTATGACCTGATGATTCTGTGGATTTCCTCATTGTCTGTTGTTATGTCTCCCTTTTCATTTCTGATTTTGTTAATTTGAATGTTCTCTCTCTGCCTTTTGGTTAGTTTGGATAAGAGTTTGTCTATCTTGTTGATTTTATCAAAGAACCAACTCTTTGTTTCATTGATTCTTTGTACTATTCTCTTTATTTCTATGTTACTGGTTTCAGCCCTTAATTTGATTATTTCCTGTCATCTATTCCTCCTTCTTTTTTTGTTCTAGAACTTTCAGGTGTGCTGTTAAGTTGCTAGTGTGAGATTTCTCCAACTTCTTTATGTGGGCATTTATTGCTATGAATTTTCCTCTTAGCACTGCTTTCATAGTGTCTCATAAGTTTAGGTGTGTTGTACATTCATTTTCATTGAATTGTAGGAAGTCTTTAATTTATTTCTTTATTTCTTCCTGGCCCCAATTGTGATTCAGTGGAGCATTATTCAATTTCCACAAGATTGTAGGTTTTCTGTAATTTTTTTTGGAAATCTAACTGTAAGCCATGGTGGTCCAATAAAATACATGAGGTTATTCCAATTCTTTTGTATCTGTTGAGATTTGCTTTGTGACAGAGTATGAGGTCAGTTTTAGAGAAGGTTCTATAGGGTGCTGAGAAGAAGGTATATTCTTTTTGTGTTAGAATGGAATGTTCTGTAACTATCTATTAAGTCTGTTTGAGTCATAATGTCTGTTAGATACCTAATTTCTCTATTAAGTTTCTTGCTGGGCCATGGTGGCGCATGCCTTTAATTCAAGCACTGGGAGGCAGAGACAGGTGGATCTCTGTGAGTTCAAGGCCAGCCTGGTCTACAGAGTGAGTTCCAGGACAGGCTCCAAAGCTACACAAAGAAACCCTGTCTTGAAAAGCCAAAAGAAATAAAAAAAGGTTCTGTGTGGCAGACCTGTCCATTGGTGAGTGTGTGAGTGTGGAGTGTTGAAGTCTCTCACTGTTAGTGTGTGGGTTTGATGTGCAATTTAAGCTTTAGTTCTTTTTTCTTTTACATATTTTGGTGTCCTTGTATTTGGGGAATAAATGTTCTGAATTTAGACTTCATCTTGGTGGATTTTTTTCTGTGATGAATATGTAATGTCTTTCCCGATCTCTTTTGATTGATTTTAGTTTGAACTCTGTAGCAGGAATCTTAAAGAGTCTTATTAACAAAATCAAACCTGGGGCCAGGTATTGGGGTGAATGCTGGAAGATCAGAGAAGCAGAATAAGCCACAGCTTCCTTACCTTGCCTATTCCTCAAGTGATCCTGTTTCCTCAAACTGGATGCCTCTCAGCTGAACTGTGCTACTCAAAGCCTAAAAGCTTAACCAGCCAAAAGCCTCTAGTTTCTGGTCTTCATGCCTTATATCTTTCTGTTTTCTGCCATCACTCCCTGGGATTAAAGGCTCACTTCTTGGGATTAAAGGTGTGAGTCACCATACCTGGCTGTTTTCAATGTGGCCTTGAACTCACAGAGATCCAGAGGGATTTCTGCCTCTGGAATGTTAGGATTAAAGGTGTGTGCTACCACTGCCTATCCTCTATGTTTAATGTTGTGGCTGTTCCATTTTCTGACCCCAGGGAAGCTTATTAGCATGCACAATATTTCGGGGAACACAATACCACCACAGAACTCTATTGTGCTAGGTATTAAGATAGCTATACCAGCTTGCTTCTTGAGTCCATTTGACTGGAAAAGCCTTTTCCCAACTTTTTACTCTGAGGTAGTGTCTGTCTTTGAAGTTGAGGTATGTTTCTTCTATGCAGCAGAAGGATGGATCCTGTTTTCATATCCATTCTGTTAACCTCTGGCTTTTTATAGGCAAATTGAGTCCATTGATATTCAGGGATATTAATGACCAGTAATTGTTAATTCCTGTTATCTTTTTGTGGTAGTGTGTGTGTATTTCCCTTCTTTGGGATTTGCTGCTGTGGGTTTTTCTATTGCCTGTGTTTTCATTGGTGCATCTAATTTTGTTAGGTTGGAATTTTTCTTCTAGTGCTTTCTGTAGGGCTGGATTTGTGGGTAGGTATTGCTTAAATCTGGTTTTGTCTTGGAATATCTTATGCATTCTGTCTATGGTGCTTGAAAGTTTTGTTGGGCATAGTAGTCTGCGCTGGCATCTCTGATCTCTTACTGTCTGCATAACATCTGTCCAGGACCTTCTGGCTTTCAGAGTCTCCATTGAGAAGTCAGGTGTTATTCTGATGGGTCTGCCTTTATAAGTTACTTGGCCTTTTTCTTTTGCTGCTCTTAACATTCTTTCTTTATTCTTTATGTTTAGTGGTTTGATTATTATGTGGTGAGTTGACTTTTTTGGGGGTGGGTGCCTAGTCTATTTGGTGTTCTGTAAACTTCTTGTATCTTCATAGGCAGTTCCTTCTTTAAATTGAGAAAGTTTTTTTCTATGATTTTGTTGAATATATTTTCTATGCCTTTGAGTTGGTATTCTTCTCCTTCTTCTATCCCTATTATTCTTAGGTTTGGTCTTTTCATGGTGTCCCAGATTTTTTGGACGTTTTGTGTTACGACTTTTTTATCTTTAGTGTTTTCTTTGATTGACGAATCTATTTTCTCTATTGTGTCTTCAGTGTCAGAGATTCTCTGTTCCATCTCTTGTATTTGTTTGGTTATGCTTGTTTCTGTAGTTCCTGTTCGTTTAGTCAGAGTTTCTATTCCCAGCATTCCCTCAGCTTGTGTTTTCTTTGTTGTCTCAGTTTCTTTTTTCAGATCTTGGAATGTTTCTTTCATCTGTTTAATTATTTTTTCTAGGCTTTCTTTGCTTTCTTCCAATTTTTTGTTTGTTTTTTCTTCCATTTCTTTAAGGGAATTTTTTTATTTCCTCTTTAAGGAAGTTTTTCATTTCCTCTTTAATGGAGTTTTTCATTTCCTCTTTAAGAGAATTTTTTATTTCCTCTTTAATGGAGTTTTTCATTTCCTCTTTAAGGGAATTTTTTATTTCCTCTTTAATGGAGTTTTTCATTTCCTCTTTAAGGAAATTTTTTATTTCCTCTTTAATGGAAATTTTCGTTTCCTCTTTGAAGAAATTTTTTTATTTCCTCTTTAAGGGTAATTTTTATTTCTTCTTTAAGGGCCTCTATCATCTTCTTAACGTCATTTTTAAGATTGATTTCTTCTGTTTCTTCTGCCTTGGTATGTTCAGGAGTTGCAATTATAGAGGGTCGGTAGGTTCTGGTGTTGTCATATAAGACTTTATGTTGTTGCCTTTATTTTTCCGTTGTCGTCTACTCATCTCTTTCTCTGCTCAGTGCAGATGGTGTAAGACCCTAACCCTTCAGGCTTACACCTCCAAGCCTCAGAAATGAGAAACTTCAAGCACCAGGAAATGAGAAACTAAAAATATGTTTCCCTGGGCAAGCTGACCACCCCTGATCTCAGTCGGTGAGGTGTATACTTATGATTCTGGTGCTCTAGTTTGGTGGTTGGGTGATCTTGATAAGTTCTTTTGAGAGCTTCTTGAAATACAGGATCCAAAGACACCTCTTACTCCATGGCTTGCTGTATAGCTGGGTGGCTGGCCCCTGATGTCCTCCTCCTTCTCTGGCTCCTCGATCCTTCAGATTCCCTCCCTTTTCTTTATAGCCCCTGACACAAAGATTCAGGTCTCACCTGAGGGTGGGCAGGTAACGGCAGCACAGTGTTCTGAGTGCATGGGAAATTCACTTCTTCATTAGCTTCCAGCCCCTGAGTGGCCTGGATCCAGAGGTTGTGGGTACAACGTGGGGCTGGTCACTGGCATATCTGCCCCTGTGGGTTGCTCTTCTGTGGAAAAGCCCATGTTCAGAAACTCTATGCATTTCCCATTCCGAGGTGGCTCCAGGGAAGAGAACTCATCAGACAGGCTATCCATTGAATTCATGTTGACTGCAATGTCCCCTGTAGCAGGGTCGATGATGTTAGTTGTCAATGAATCTCCTTCAGGGACTGTGTTATCTGAACAGGGCCTCATCTCCAGGCTGGAGTATGTGTGGGGCACTGTGTAGCTTCTGCATCCTTGTATCTTTCTTCCATAACCTCTTCCTTAAAGTGACTCTCCCCAGCTTCCATCTGGTTAGTAAAGCTGGTTCTCTAGCTCTCCTCTTCAAGGTGTGAGGGAGGCTAATAAGACCTGTAGGGGTTATATTTAACCAGGATGTGTCTTGCTAATGTCTATTCCCACAGCCTAGTTGGTTTTTGAGGATTTTTGTTGTTGTTGTTGTTGCTGTTAAGTTATTATTTGGTTGCCTGTGTTTTAGGGATGACACATTCTCTTCACAGGTATAGCCGATGTGCGAATAGTCTCCATGACCCAGGGAAGGATTTCCTTAGTGGCAGGTGGTACATGCTCTTGAACATGGCCTGCCAAGTCATTCCACAAGCTGACATATCGTTAGCCTGTACCAGATAAGGACCATGAGTAATCATGCAATGATAATGTGGCAGGATTTTAACAAATGGTAGGGAATGGGGCACATTGTAATGGTAATGATCTTGTGCATATAATCAAGGGTGGTTTCTACATGACTTATGGAAAGTGCCCAGTGACCATGACTTATAGGATGATTTCCAGGCTCCACAAATCAATTGCCAGTCCATCATAGGGTTTCTTTGCCAAGATCTCTGGGGCCCAATAGAGCAAGGAGTGTCAGACCTCCTCCAACATCTGCCATGCCAAAAATCACAAAGCTTAACCTTGCCAGCTCCATCAAGAAGGATCTTCTCTAATTTAAGATCATGATGTGCAATTTGTCTTTGGTGGAGAAAGTGCACTGCTGACATGACCTGTTGGAATATTAGTCTAGGCTCCTCCTCCTTTAGATAGCCTATCTCCCTGAGGAACATCTCCAGATCTTTTTCTGCAGCATACTCCATGACCACATAAGTCGTTGTCAGTGTGTCAATGACATGAAGAAAGTGAACTAATTTTCTATGATCCAAAGATTGAAGTATGTTTACCTCAGAGATGATATGAGCCAGAGCATTGTGGTGTTTAAGGGTCTTGAAAGCCACCTGTGCATGTGTGGGAAGGTGGCAGGCAAGCATCACCTTCATAAATGCCTACCACAACCTATAGATGTTATATCCTGAAATCCTTTTCAAGGATGTCTTCTTTCCAGAGGCTGGCCATGATGTTCAGCTCAATTTCAGTCACGATTTTGGTGGAAATTTCAGGGACACACAATACTCTAGAAACTTATTATAGCTTTAGGATGGACATTAATAGCTATGAATTTTCTGTCTTGAAATTTGAGATAACTCAAACAACCTAATGATGCTTTTAAGGACCTAGAAATAAAAATAATAAATCCACAGGTTAATTTACATAAACAAACTGAACAATAGTGTAGCATATGTCCAGATTCTGGGGAAGAGTCCATACTCAGACACAATGACCACTGAACTTTCTGCTATACAGAAGATCTAGTATCAGAGACAATATCATATGAAACAAAACAATTCCAGAAACAGAAATATGACATTTTTTTCTCCTGTAGAAGTAAACAAGAAGGGGGCTGAGCCCTTATAAAAGAAAGAGTATTAGTCACAGAGATAAAGTGGAGGAAGTGAAATAGAGCAACAGGGTATGAGAGTGCTATACAGGCATGCATGAGGATGTTATAATGAAATTGCTATGGGTGGAATACAGTAACACATGCTCTAACTGAAGAAAATTGAAATCAAATTAATAAAATAAAGACTAAATGAATTTTGAAATAGAAAATTGGGTAATAGTGAAGGAACAGATAAGACATTCACAAATCAAACATAGGATGTAAACCAATAACATAAATACAGATATGAAATAGCAAGCCTTAACCCCTGGGAACAAAACCAACAAACTGGAAACAAACTGACTCTAGCAAGGTCCAGTAGATTGGAGATTCCTAGTCTGTCAGAGCCAATTTTAAGCCCTTCTGCTCTGTAGGCAACCAACAGCTACTCCTAGATACAAGGACAGGAACTCAAAGCAGGCAGTGCCTAACATGGACTAGTTGCTAGCATTCATCATAATGTCTCCTTGTGATGTCACCACAAGCAACTGACCAATCATGGCTGGTCAGACTTACAGTAGTTTGGATCATGTTCTGTACCACAACCAGTGCCCTGAGTATTTTTCTCATGGCTGGCAACAAATCCCAGACCAGAATCAACTCTAGGAAGGAAGGGTTTATTGGTGCACAGGCCTTCAAGAGACACTGAAGCCATGGTGGTGGGAGCATCTTGTTGCATATAGAGCTGGTAGTTAGCTGGCTGGTGACCCTGCATTAGAAGTTCTCTATCCCCAAGTGGCACAGTTCCTCTAGCTAGCTCCACATCCACGTGTTCCACAAATTCCCAAACTAGAAACCAAGTACTCAACACATCTGACATTTAACAAAACCCCTGTGGTACTTTGGATTAGAAATGTCTCATACAAACTGGTCATTTGAACACATGGACACACAAGGACAGCTGATGACACAGTTTGGGGAACGTTTTATGGTAGACCTTTAGTGTCAGAAGCCCACCATTGGGGCTGTCATTGAGATGAATCAGCATAGTCTTCATTTGCTCTCTCTTTCCTGTTTGAGTTTGAGGATATGACGTTCAGCCTCCTGCTTTTGCTTTCAAGGGTACAGCTAGTTGACAATCCTCTGTCCCACCAACATGGGCTCTTATGCCTCCAAAACTAAGCCAGATGTGCTCTTTCTTTCTTAAAATTCCATATTTATCAACTTTTATCACAACAAAATAGTAACCAATAAACATGGGCTTAACAAAGAGGGTTGCTACCCATCCTCACCCCACCTGAGTGGTCCAGAAGTCAGGCAGATTGTTTGCTGTCATATGGTCACACATTGACTGTGTCTCTCCTACCCTCCCCAAACAGAGAAACAATGACCCCTGCAAGTAGCCTCAATTCCACATCCCTTCCTCTGTCATGTAGCACAGGCCTCATATTAAATAAACTTGCTTCCTGATTGAGCTGGACCTCCCCTTCCCAGAGAAATCTTGAAGTCCGTGGAAACATACTTCAGCTGATGGAAATGCAACTACTTCAGACTCCCATTGAGTGGTCATCATTACTAGAGTCCTTTTGCCTGGAAGGAGGATCTCTCCTAGCATCACAGTCCCTCTACAACCTCCCATCTTTACCTTCCTCACTAAAGAAACAAACTTTTACAACAAAGAGATACACAAGAATCAGTGGTAGACTTGAAAGTCTAAATAATAAAACTAGGCAATACAATATAAAAGAACCAATTGGTTAACAATGTCTTACGTTGTTACCATGAAAAGTCACTGATGAATCCAGCAATTAAAGAAATAACTGTAATGATCCACAAGTATTCCAGTAGCCCATGAACAGTGAAGTACAGAAGGACTATGCAGTCCTGATCAGATTCTCCATTGTATACATACATTCCACCAAAGTATAAAATAAACTAAAAAGTGGAAAATCTCAGTCATTGAAGGAACAGAAATATATCCAGATTTTAAAACAAAAATAAATACTGTCAGAAAAATCAATCAATAAATGCCAAATACCAAAAGTCAAACAGAAAACCAGGGAAACTCACATTTTCAAGATCCAACTGGCTGGAAAAGTCCAAGTCTCTAAGAAATGACTGAGTCCAACTGCTCATCCACCAACCACCTTCTTCTCTATAATACAGAGACAAAAAACCAGCCCCAGGTAGCCCCTTCTATGGAGTGGTAACTAGGTTACTTCACAATGAGTCCTTGTGATGTCACCTGCAATGGGCCAATCACAGCTCCACAAAAGCTGCAGCCCCCGCCCCCTTTCTATCCTGAACAACGTGATACTTATTCTTGTCATGGCTGTGATCAAATAGCTTTAAACGACTTACTTATGAGAGGAGAGCTGCTTTAACCTCAGATGTACAAGGGCCTAAGTCAACATGTGGAGAAGTTTGTGAAGTGGACATCAGGAGTGCGATGCAGTTGGTTACATGGCATTTTTATCTCCTGTTCTTCCAATCACCTAAGATTTTCTGGTGGGTCCCATCTGCCAAAATGCACAGTGTCCCCAACAGCGCAGCCTGGTGATGACTAAGTATTCAAACCTATGTGACAGTGGTGGACATTCCACAGCAAATCACTTTCATGGACCCTTGCTACTTTAATAACATTAATAAATGTAACAGAAAAACTTACAATGATAGACTGGAGAAACTTTGAGCTTCCCAGGGTCATGGACACATTAACTGCTTCAAGCTGTTAATGTGTCTCTGACATGTTCTTGTCTTCTCTAAGTAGCATTCGTGAAAACGTTAGAGTATTTCTGTTGGCAACCAGAGTCCTTACATCTTCTGAATGTCCTGTCCCTTACACAGTCTCATTCTATTTTTCTGTCTCATACTCGCATCATTTAATTCTGAAAACATGGCCTGAATATAACTACACCTGATCATGTTCAGGAATGTCTGTGTTAAGACTCATTTTCTTTGTCCTCATTGATTGTAATAATTTTCCAGTGCAGTGTGGGATTCATGAACTCAGCACTGGTCACTTGTGGTAGAAAGTAGATAGAGAGCAGGCATGGTATGAATCAGGGCCTGGTTCATACTGGGTAGCAAGGAGGATGTAATTCAGGCAGGAAGGCAGGCACAGTTTGGGAAGATGGAGGCCTGATTCAAGGGAAGTTCAAGGACTGCCCCAGCAGACGGAAGGCCTGTATACAGCAGGTAAGGCCCGAATCAGGGTTACTTTGTTTTCAGATCTTGGCATGTGGGATGGCTACTGGGACAGTGAGGACATGAGGCCCTAAGCTCTTGCTTTGGTTGCCAGTATTATAGGTACTTAACCCCAAGGTCAGGATCCCCTATGACCTAAGTATTCTGATCATTTTAGGTCTGGGGAGGGTTGACCCTGCGGCAACTAGGGCTGCAGAAGGTTTGCATGCCTGTGTTGACTGAGATTCTGCAGTTCAGTCACAATCTCACATTGAAACAAGTCATTAAATGAAAGATAGGGCCCCAACAGCCTCACTGAGAACTGGAAATGAGTCGTGTTCTCCCTTTGTCTTCCCCACAGAACCATGTAATCACCAAAAAGTCATCAACTCAAGTTGAGTGAGAATCTTCAGTTGTGTCTAATGTGAGTCAGCATAGTGGAGAGGTGTCCAGGGCTGGCTCAGTGATGGCTGCAGGAAGGACAGTATGGCTGAGGATGAAGACAAAAGCCCCAGTCCCTCCTTTGTGATTGGGGAACACTTGCCTGGTATAAGGCACAAACTCCCAAGGTCAGAGCTGACGGATTCATAACTAGATGAATGGAAAAATCAGTATGTCTCCTCTGGCCATACTTCATGTCCTTTTAGAAATTGAGAGTCACATTCCAGAGGCCACACATCATCATAGCATCCTTCAGGGATTCTCTTGGGAGCACTGGAGCAAGATAAAGGGATCAAAGTCCCTTAGATCTGTGACCTTGAGCAACTTACATGGGCATCCTTTGAGACTTCTAGGTCTTTCCTCTTTGAACTAAATACAGAAGCATCTTAGTGCAGGAAATGAAGTCACAAGGCCTCTTACCCACTCAGCTGTCCTTGGCATGGGCTGCTGTGGAAAGCTCTTACCTTCATCCAAACTCCCCACTCTGCTGAGCTTTCACTCCCATAGAGTTCTTATGCTATGGATTGCATCTGGTTCTCTCTGCTGAGCAGTGAACCAGGGATCAGGAGATGCTATAGTCATTTGTGCCAGGCCGCTTGTCCTTTGGCCTTGGTCTTACTTTTAGCTTCATTCTTACAGTCCATGGAGAATCAACATCATTTGGGTGTTACTTTCCATATGAGGTCTTGGTCGCTAACCTATGACATTGAATGTCTACACAGTATGCAGGAAAACCAAGGTAGGAAGGTAGGTATTCTGTGGCCAAGACACAGAGGATGGCCAGTGGCAATGGCATTCCACATTGCTTTACCGGGGTTTGCATCTCTGTGGAGCTGTCCTCCTTAAGTCTCACCAGGTGGTGTCCAGAGCCCACTGGTGTCAGAAGTCATTTTCCTTCCCTAGGGCCCCAGCAATGGAAAAGCTGTGGAGTAAGCTGCTGGCTGAGAGCAGGGAAGGTGCCCACAATAACCTGCCTTTCCATCAGGGCTTTACTCATGGGCAGTCTGCTTCCACCAAAGGTGCATCCGTCCTTCCTTGACACAGTCCCTGAACCTGGGTTATCCTACTGAGCACTAGCACTGGATCTGCCAGACCTTCAAAAGTGCTCAGACTCAGCTCCAGCAGTAACCCCCATGACTCACGAATGTATCTGCCCAATGACACCAATATATTCCCAGAGTAATAGCCATGTTTTCTTGTCTATCTACAGACCTCATCTTATCTCAGTGTTCCCTACACTTGGTGAATCAGGATTGTCCAGTTGGGATTATACTGAGCAGTGTGTATTGGAAAGCAGAGTGCTGTGCTGCAGGGACTTACAACTTAGTGCATGGGGTCTTGTAGGTGCAGGTTACATAATGCTGTGTCAAATCTAGCATTGTTGTGGGTATTTTCACGGGATTGGGCAGGACACATGAATTTCTTTGTATCAGGACCCGTTGGCCCATATCCTCCCCCCCAAAAAAAGCTATATCCAGTCTTGCTACATTCTGTTTCTCAAGCCCTAGATGTACTGCTTGATATCAGGTTCCACTGAACACCCACTCACCCCACAGTCATCGAAACACACTTCAAAAATACACCAGATCATCACTTTACATTCACTGCAGGGGAAGGCACTGCAGCACACTCTAATCCATCGCTACACACACACACACACACACACACACACACACACACACACGCGCGCAGTTTTCTTTTTAACATGATCATCATCACCACTGTTCCATATATACTGCTGTCCATTCAGCACTGCTGGACACTCCTTGTGAGTGGAAATTTTTTTCTATTTTTTTTTTTTTTTTTTTTTTTGGTTTTTGAGACAGGGCTTCTCTGTATAGCTTTGCTGCTTTCCTGGAACTCACTCTGTAGCCCAGGTTGGCCTTGAACTCACAGAGATTCTCTGGGCTCTGCCACCTGAGTGCTGGGATTAAGGGCATGTGCCACCACCGCCCAGCATTCTTCTATGATTTTTAGTGAACATAATTTCCATATTTTGTTAGAAGATATTCTTGTCATTCTTCTATTCCCATAATTCATTTTTTTAAATTTTCTCATGATTCATCTAAAAATTTACATTTCTTCATTCTAAAAAAAACTGTTACTGAACTTTATTTGAATGATTTAATTTCTCTTGTCTTCTAGCCCTGTTTTCCATGTATACCATTCCATGTTTTGAGGCTTTCTACTTTGTTTTGGGTAGACTTGTTTTTCATCTCTAGGATTGTTTTATTCTGTAGTAGTTATGTGTTTCTATTAAGTTCTATTTTCGTATCGTAAATTTCTTCCTTCTTTTATTTCAGTTTGGATTTGTTTTCTGAATTCATTCAAGAAATTGTTTGTACCCCAGATGATTTGTACAACAAGAAATTCCTTGATGGATTTATCTAAACATATTCAAAATCATTCTTTTAAAATTTTTATTAATGCATTTATTTTACATTCATACCTCACTTCTCCCTCCCTCCTCTCCTCCCATTTCCTCTCCTCCTCCTACTGCATACCCCCGTCAAGCCATTCCTCCTCTATTTCTGTTCAGAAAGGGGGTAGGTCACCCCACGGATATCCACAAAGCATGGCATATTAAATTGAAGTAAGACTAAGCACTTCCCCTTATATTAAATCTGCAAAAGGCAATCCAGTGTGAGGAATAGATTCCCAAGAGCCAGCCAAAGCATAAGGGACAGCCCCTGCTCCCACTGTTAGAAGTCCCACAAGTAGATCAAGCTACACAACTGTCACATATATGTAGAGGGCCTTGGTCAGTCCCATGCAGGCTTTCTGGCTATTGGTTCCGACTCTGTGAGTTCCTATGAGCCAGGTTAGTTGTTTCTGTTTTCCTATGATGTCCTTGACCCCTCTGGCTCCTACAATCCTTCCTCCCTCTCTTCAGCAGGATTGCCAGGTGCAGCCTAATGCTTGGCTGTGGGTCTCTCTATTTGCATGAAGACTCTCTGATGACAATTTGGGTAGTCACCAATCTCATCACAGGAGATGGCCACTTCAGGTTATGTATCTATCTCAAGAAATTTTAGCTGGTTTCCTCCTTGTAGATTTCTGGGCATTTCCCTTGTATCAGGATTCTATTTGACCCCAAAATTCCCCCCTTCCAGTCATCCCAGTACACTCCCCCTCCAACCACCTGTTGGGGAGTATTATTTTAAGGTATGTTACTTTTGTTTATGTTGCACTTTTTAGTTCTATGAAACTGTGTTAGTTTGCCTGTCTTGATGGACTAATAAACAACTGGATGACCAATAGCAAGGCAAGAGAGAGGATAGGTAGGACTGATGGGCAGAAAGAATATATAGAAGGGGAATTATGGGAGGAAGAAGTAGCCAGAGGAGGAGGAGGACCCAGGGGCCAGCCACCCAGCTACATAGCAAGCCATGGAGTAAGAAACAAAGAAAGGTATACAAGAATAGAAAAGGAAAAGCCCAGAGGCAAAAGACAGATGAGATCATTTAAAGTTAAGAAATGCTGGCAAGAAACAAAACAAGCTAAGGCTGGGCATTTATAATTAAGTATAAGTCTCCATGTGTGCTTTATTTGGGAGCTGGGCAGTGGGCTCCTCAAAAGTGTAAAGATCAAAAACAACCAACTACATCCACCTCCTACCCCAAACCCTCAAGTTCCCATCCCCAATGCCTCCCATTCCACCCAGGAGAGCTCCATTATTCCCCCTTCCCTGGGAGATCCAGGCATCTGCCCTTGGGCTTTCCGTGTTACCTATCCTTGAATTTGGTTGAAGTCTATCATTTAGTTGGCCCGTTCTTTAGGACTGATCATTTGGGAAAGAGTTGTGTTGTCCTGGGTAGTTCATGTTACTTCTGTTTTTGTCATGGGGCTTGCTTATCTGGATTTAGTTTGTTGGTTTAATGCTTCTGCTATCTTTGTGTTCAAGGAGTGTTTGGATTTGTGTTTGTGTTGCCAGTTTAATTGTACTTGGCTCATCTGTGTTCTGCTTGAGCTCAGGTGTGGAGACCCATGGCAGTGGATTGTATCTGGGATAGCTGAGTGATGCTGGATGAGACAGGAGTGGAATCCCTTCTGACCTCACAAACCAGGCTTCAGGAATTGTGATGGGATGTGCGCTGGGGCAGGGTTCAGAATGTCCCACATCCTCTGATCTCAGGAGCCACGTTATGTGTATTACAATGGTCGTGTGTGCTGGTCACTATGTGTTATCATATATTCTGACCACACAGTGCAGTGGGTATGTTCACAAATGATTTGATCCATGGGATGAACAAGCCATGATATTGCCACAGTTCTACCATCCCCCTAAACTGATGTTCCTACAATCACTGTTGCTGCTCACATGCCCCATGATTAAATATTTCAAGGCAAATGATTTCACTCTTGTGTTTATATCCTATGATTGGTGCTCAACATACTAAAAATAAACTCAGATTCTTCCCCTAACTCTGTATACATCATTGGGCACTTTTTTGTTGTGACCCTCATTCATCAGGATCCCTTAAATCCATCTCCTTGAGATACCTTCTATGATTATCTTCATTAAAATAACCTCACACCATGGAATTGTATTGTTCTGGGCATCAATTGGTTTTTCTCTATGACAGCTATCCAATCTTAAAACTTCTATTTGTTCATATAGGTATATATTGCATACTTACAGCCAGCACTCAGTAGTTGAAGGCTGGAGGATTTCAAATTGAGGCCAGTCCTGGGTTACTATGTATTGATAATAGACACATCCTGACAAAACCCAAATGTGTTAGAGTTTATTTGGTTCCCAGGTCCGTTTAACATCCATCATTGGGGAAGTATATTAGGAAATCTAGCAAATGCAGAGAACAGCTGCTTACTGTTTTGTTCTTCATGGCTGCTTCAGTTTGTTTTCTTACACATTTCAGGACCAACTTACAGGCGTGTAGCCACCCACAGTGGGCCTGGATCTCTCTCATTAGGCATTAATAAAATATGGATCCTGAAACCTGCATCCAACTGCAAGATCACAGTTTCAGTTTCAGGCACTCAGAACAATAACCCTCTTTGGTTTTGAGCCATCCTTCTGTGCAAATAGATGGATATGGAAAATATTATATTGAGTGAGAGAACCCAGATCCAGAAAGACAAATGCCAGAGGTCATCTCCATCAGCTGTTTCTGGCTCCCAAACTTTTGAAGAGAAGATAAAACATGTGGGAACATAGAGGGGAGGGGATACCAACAGTGCCTGACATCTAGATTTTATGTCAAGCTTTGGCTATATATATATTCCTCTTATACAACTAGATATTGTGTCCTCCTAGGGGTCTTCCTGAGACCCTCCTAGAAAGATTTAACCTTGCAGAAGTTGAAATCTAGCCCTCTGAGTGTATGTGGGCCTTTTGCTGTGGTGGAAGAAATGTCTAGAAACAACAGACACATACTTGTATATGTGTATAAGGGATTAGCTAGAGCAGGGCCTGGACATACTGTGTGTGTGTGTGTGTGTGTGTGTGTGTGTGTGTGTGTGTGTGTGTGTGTGTG
>CABHPQ010170160.1:13107-31473 GCA_902168405.1 Peromyscus aztecus
AAGAAAATGTACTACCAGAGCTTGAGACACAGATTAACATCAATCCAGTAATAGTAGATGATTTCAGTGTTCTACTTTGTACAATAGACTGGTCATCTGGCACGTGTAGGGGGGAGGTGAGCAGAGACACCAGAATTAAATGATTGCATATATCATATGGATTTAACAGTTATGTACAGAATATTCTACTTAAACATAAAAAGTATACACCCAGCAGCATACAGAAGCTTCTCTAAAATAAATCATATGTTGATACTTAAAACAAATCTTTACAAATTCAGAAAGACTGAAATAAATTCATATATCCTATCTGACCATGATGTAATAACCCTTAAAATTGACAGCAAACAAATATCTAGTAAATACACAAACTCATGGAAATTAGGCAGCTCATTACTGAAGGATGAGTGGGTCAAAGAAGAAATCAAGAAAGAAGAAAGAAAAAAATTCCTGAAACTAAATGAAAATGAAGACCACACACACACTCACACACACCTTCCTCTGGGATGAATTGAATGTGGTCCTATGAGGGAAACGTATAGCTCAAAGTTCCTCCATTTAAAAAAAAAAAAAAAAAGATGCTACTAAAAAATGTGAAGACATAAAAGATTGAACAGACAAAATCCAAATGTAGTTAATGGCAAGAAAAAATAAAAAATCAAAACAGAAATCAATGAAATAGAAACTAAGAAAACAGGCTAGAGAGATGGCTCAACGGTTAAGAGCACTAGCTGCTCTTCTAGAGGTCCTGAGTTCAATTCCCAGCAACCACATGGTGGCTCACAATCATCTGTAATGATATCTGGTGCCCTCTTCTGGCATGCAGACAGAACACTATACATAATAAATAAACCTTAAAAAAAAAAAGGAAACTAAGAAAATAATACAAAGAATCAATGAAGTTATGAGCTGAAAAGATAAAAAGATTGACAGGCCCTTAGGCTCAACTAGCCAAAAGAAAGAGAGAACCTAAATTAAAAGACTAAGAAACAGGGAAATATTGCACCAGACACCAAAGAAATTCTGAATATTATAAGGAAATACTTTAAATTCTGTACTCCATTAAATTGGAAAACCTAAAAGAAATAAACTTGTAGATTTAGCCAAACCACCCAAATTAAACAATGAAGAGACCAACAGCCTAAACAGATCTATAACAAAGAAAGAGATTGAAATAGTAATTAAAAAAATAACCCTGACTAAAACAAGTCCAGGACCAGATGGATTCAGAGCAGAAATGTATCAGACTTTCAAAGGTCTATGGCCAATCCTCTTAAAACTAATTTTTTATAAGAAAGAAAAAGAAACAAAAGTAGCACTTCATTACTTCTTTTATGAAGCCAGTATCACAAATACCAAAGCCAGGTAAAGATACACAAAAAAAGAAAACTATATACAAGTCTATGTCCCTAATGAACATAGATTTTAAAATGCTCAATTAAGCTAGGCACGCCTTTAATCCCAGTACTCGGAGGCATAGCCAAGCGGATCTCTGTGAGCGAGGCCAGCCTGGGCTACCGAGTGAGTTCCAGGAAAGGCGCAAAGCTATACAGAGAAACCCTGTCTCCAAAAACAAAAAACAAAAAACAAAAAAAAAAAAAGCTCAATTAAATACATGCAAACCAAATACAGACATACATAAAAAAGTTATTCACCATGATCAAGTTAGCTTTATTCTTGAAGTGCTGAAATGGTTCAATGGTTCATATGCAAGTCAATAAATGTAATAAACCAGCTAAATGTACTTAAAGACACAAATCTAATGATCATTTCAATAGATGTAGAAAAAGTTGTTTTTTTTTTCAAAATCCAACATGCCTTCATGAAAAAAGTCCTAGAGATAGTAGGACTGGAGGGAACATATATAATAAAAAACTATATATGAGAAATCTACAGCCAGCATCATCCTAAATGGAGAAAAACTTGAAGCAATCCCACTGAAATCAGGAGTGAGACAGGGCTGTCCATTACCCCCCACTCCTTTTCAATATTGTGGTCAAAGCACTAGCTGGAACAATTAGACAAGTGAAGGAATTAAAAGGATACAAATAGGAAAAGAAGTTAAATTATTCCTGTTTGAAGATGACATGATAGAATGCATGAGATTCCAAAGTTCCTGAAAACTTCTAAAAACTAAAAACAAATTCAGCAATGTGGCAAGATACAGCATCACCTTGCACAAACCAGTTATTTCTTTTTTGTTTTTGTTTTTTGTTTGTTTTTTTAATACACCAACAACAAATATACAGAGAAAGAGATGGTGGGACTCTCCCATTCACAATAGCATAAAATAAAATAAAACTAACCAAGGAAGTAAGGACCTTTGCAGTGAAAACTTTCCTGAAGAGAAATAGAGGGGAAAAAAAATGAGAAAATGTGTAGCTGGAAGATTTCCTGTGTCCTGGCCTCCTGGCAGTTGGGACAAATTTCCCCCACTCGTATCCCCCAAGTAAATACACAGAGGCTTATATTAATTAAAACTGCTCAGCCATTAGCTCAGGCTAATTACTGACTAGCTCTTACACCTAAACTCAGCCTATTTCTGTAAATCTGTATGTCACCATGTTTTCTGTGGCTTTACCTATGTGCCATTACATGCTGTTCCCTGGACAGCAGGCTGGTGTCTCCTGACTCAGCCTTCCTCTTCCCAGAATTCTCCTTGTCTGCTTATCCCATCTATACTTCCTTCCTGGCTACTGACCAATCAGTGTTTTATTAAACCAGTGTACAAAAGCATATTCCACAGCATTTTCCCTTTTCTGTTTAATTAAAAAGGAAAGTTTTAACTTTAACATAGTAAAATTATATATAACAAAACAATTATCAAGCAAGAATTATAATATCTAGTCTATTTGTATTTGGCAAAATTAAAGAAGATATTTTATCTATCCTGTGATTCTAAAGTTTCATATCTTTGATCTTTTATCATAACCAAGGAAAATTATAAATATCTAGTCTTCAACTATATCAAAGGCCTCAGAAAGATATTGCCTAAGTAAACAGGAAATACATTGTAAGCAACTTCCAAAAATCCAGAATGACAGAGACAGCTGCCTACCTGGACTGTCATCCAAAATTCTTCTGCAATGTTAGGGCATCCATTCTTTAGCCTACAGGCCTAGAGTCTCTCAGTCACTTTTCTCTGTGTCCTGTAGAATGTCTGGTAGTCTCCTCTCTGAAGCAGGAACCTGAAGGACTGTCTTGCCTTGCAAAGTTCAGTGGTCACCTTTCCTATGGGTCCTGCATGTCCAGTTTATACAACATCTCATCAAGCAGTCAATGCAAGGGCACTTTTTTTTTTTTGCCCAGTGGCTAGCTTTTGCCACAAAGAAAGCAAACTCCATAATGAGTTTCTTCAATGCCCATTATCTTCTCTTAAGTAGATTGGTGCTGCTAGGAGCAGACGTGTCTAATGTCCAGAAAGTCAAAGTTCTTAAAACATTTTATTTTTATTTTTTTGGTTTTTCCGAGACAGGGTTTCTCTGTGTACCTTTGAGCCTTTCCTGGAACTCACTTGGTAGTCCAGGCTGGCCTCGAACTCACAGAGATCTGCCTGGCTCTGCCTCCCGAGTGCTGGAATTAAAGGCATGCGCCACCACCGCCTGGCTTCTTAAAACATTTTAAATGCCATATTCTGTAGGTCTTTGAAGTGTTTGAAGATTACCTACCTAATTGAATTATATCTATGTATACCTAAAAAACTTAAAATGACTATAAGTTTGACTATCATAGGAGACTAATTGTTAATATGTATTTCTTAATTATCCATTACAATTTAAATGAACTGCACAAACATAATATCTTAAACAAGAGTAGAAATATACATACAGTATAACAAAAGTAACTTTAAATTTGTAATAAACTAAAATCCATAGCAATGTAAAACATTAAACAAGTTGCTTTTTAAAAGTAGGTTCAACAATCCACCCTTTTATCCTATCATATCTATATCCTACATTTCAATATCATACCCCCCCTTTCTTCTTTTAGAAAGATATTGACTATAACCAATAACAATTTGTAACCAACAACCTAAACAAAAACAAACATCCATAATCCATTTTTTTGGGAATGTAGACATAGTATTCTAGGCTACTTCCTGCTAATAAAGGGTGCTGTATTATTATGGGGATCCTGAGAAAGTTAGAAATTATGGTCAAGTCCTGACTGGAATAGTCTGTGATGCCCGTATTCTCTGAGTTAGTTGCCTTGAAGCCATTCCGTATGTTGGATGATCTGGGCCATGGTATCATCAGAGACCTTTCAGGGGTCCTTGACTGATCAAACCATATAAGGCTAGAAGCAATCCATAGGTTCTCATCTTCTGTGGAAACAAAAGCAGGACCACTTTTCCAAAGCAACATATCCTTATACACAAATTTTGAAGTCAAGATACTTTTAAAATGTACATATTGGTTTAACTTAGTAGCCTTTACATTCAAATGTCTCTCTGCAGTTAAAAATCCCAAAGACAATATAATCTAGACTCTTTGCGTGATTTCTATCTTTATGTGGCTTATTTTTATATTACTTTTACTTTCTTTTTAAAGACTTTAGTCTTTTAAAACTTTCTATTTCTTTTCTTTTCTTTCTTTCTTTCTTTTTTTTTTTTTTTTTTTGAGACAGGGTTTCTCTATGTAGCTTTGCACCTTTTCCTGGATCTCACTCTGTAGACCAGGCTGGCCTCAAACTCACAAAGATCCGCCTGGCTCTGCCTCCCAAGTGCTGGGATTAAAGGCGTGCGCCACCACCACCCGGTGTTCTATTTCTTTATATAACTGTCTATATTCATTTTCCTCTCTCTTCCAAGCCTACGTACATTTTTACATACACTGTAAACCATTTAAAGTCTTATTCCATCCGAATCTGCCTTATTGTGAATCTATTGCTTTAAACTGCAGTGGTTAGTACTGAAGCAGCAGCCTTGGCTGCTGATTCCGCCCATCTCAGCTTTTCAACATGGTGGAGGTAATTCACCTCCAGCTCTGGGCCATGTGTACCACCAAGTCTTGGAAGCAGTGGGTCTGTGCCTCCATTAAAACAGCGTATAGCTCAAAAACACTCTCTCTCTCTCTCTCTCTCTCTCTCTCTCTCTCTCTCTTTGTACTAGCAAAGGCTAAATCCACTACACAGTGTAATGTGCAGTTTAGAGACGCCCCTGTGTACCATGGCAGGAATCCGCCATGCTGCAGGTCAAGCCCACACGCCACAAACCCGCACACCATGAACCCACCATAGAGTAGCTCAAGCCTGCAGGCTGTGGCTGGCCTGAGAGAGACAATTAGGAAGCTGTTTTTAGCTCCATTTTAGAATTTTTTAAAAAGCTTTCTCAGGTTTTAGATGAAAATTCTTGCCCCATGTCTGGGCACCATTTGTAGCTGAAGTTTTCCTGTGTCCTGCCCGGTCTGCAGCCTCTCAGACCCAAATAAACACACACAGGCTAATATTATTTTTAAACTATGGCCATGGCAGGCTTCTTGCTATCTAGTTCTTATATCATAAATTAACCCATTTCTATAAATCTATACTTTGCCATGTGGCTTGTGACTTACTGATACTTTACATCTTGCCTCGTGGTGGTTGGCAGTGTCTCCTCAGCTCTCTTTTCTTCTTCCCTATCTCTCCAGTTAGAATATCCCGCCTAATCTTGTTTTGCCTCACTATTGGCCAAACAGCTTTATTTATCAACCAATCAGAGCAACATATTTTCACAGCATACAGAAAGACATTCCCATCATTTTCCCCTTTCTTTCTATTCAAAAGGAAGGTTTTAACTTCAACATAGTAAAACTGCATATAACAAAACAATTATCAAGCAAAAATTATAGTTATAATATCTCCAGTGTACAAAAGCATTATTCCGCAGCAAAAATGGAAAGACTTTTGTGCTCATGGATTGGTAGAATTAATATTGTGAAAATGACCCTTTTACAGAGTCAATGTAATTCTAATCAAAAGCCCCATCTTATTCTGCAGAGAAAAAGAAGAAGAAAAACCCTATCCTAAAATTCATATGGAACCACAAAAGATCTCAGATAGCTAAAACAATCCTGAGCAAAAAGAACAATGTTAGAGGTATTACAGTTCCAGATCTTAAGGTATATTTTAGAGCCATAGTAATAAAAACAACATGGTATGGGCACAAAAACAGACATGTAGACCAATGGAACAAAATCAAAGACCCAAGCATGAGTACATATTGCTTAAGCCATTTATTATTCCATAAAGATGCCAAAAACATAAACTAGAGAAAAGAAAGTATCTTCAACAAATAGTGCTGAAAAAAACAATGTCCAAATGTAGAAGAATAAAATTAGACTTTTATCTATCACTTTGCACAAAACCTAATTCCAAATGCACCAAAAACCTAAATGTGAAAGCTGAAATACTGAACCTGCTAGAAGAAAACATAGGCAGTGCCCTACATGATATAGGTGTGGGAAAGAACTCTCTGAATCAGGACTCTATTTGCCCAGAAATTGACAAATGGACTCTCAGAACTAAACAGCTTCTGCACACATAAACAACTGAATAAGAGGAAACCCACAGAATGAGAGAGAAGTTTTGCCAGATATACACCTGACAGAGGATTAATTTCCAAAATATATGAAGAACTCAAAGAACCAAAGATTCAAACAAAGAAACAAAGACAAAAACACTACCACAAACAACAACAAACTCTCACACACACAAAAAATGACCCATTAAAAAAATGGGATTGAGATCTGAACAGGGTTTTCTAAAAGAAGTAATAAAAATGGCTAAGAAATATCTCAAAAAATGTTCACTGTCCCTAGCAATTAGGGAAATAGAAATCAAAATAACTTTGAGATTTCATCTTACCTCATTCAGAATGGCACAGATCAACAACAACATGACAACAAATGCTGGATGGAATGTGGGGAAAGGGGAACCTTCCTTCACTGTTGATAGAATTATAAACTGGTCCAGGCACTCTGGAATCAGCATGGAGAATCCTCAAAAAGCTAAAAATAAATCTATCATAAATACCATTCTTTGGTTTATGTCCAAAGGACTCAGCATCCTACTTCACAGATATTTGCTCAGCCATGTTCATTGCTGCTCTGCTCACAATAGTTAGGAAAAGATAACAATCTAAATGTTCTTCAGCTGATGAATGGATAATGGCAATATGGTATATATAAACTGGAATATTATTCAGCTGTAAAGAAAAATGAAATCATGAACTTTTAAAGTAAATGGATGAAACTAGAAAAGGTTGTTGAGTGAGGTAACCCAGACTCTGAAAGACAAATATCACATGCTCTCTTCACCTGTAGCTCCTAGCTCCAAATCTTCAGATATGAATATATAACCTAGAGTAACTGCAGAATTCAGGAAAGTAAAAGGGACCACAGGAGGAGGGGGGAGCAATAGAGAGGGGAATAGTCTCAAAGTACAGGTGATCTGAAGAGGAAATGGGAAACTGGGGGGCTTACTAGAGTGGGGGTAGGAGACATACAAGAGGAGGGAGAAGGGCAAAATAACAGTAAGGATGTCTGAAAAAGTCATAAGGAATCATTCATTAACTGTCTACCTAAAGTACCTATGGTGCTACATGTAAGTTGGTGTATACATATACATGTCTGGTGGTATTGTGTTCCCCAAAATATTGTGCACCCTAATAAACTTATCTGGGGTCAGAGAACAGAACAGCCACTAGATACAGAGGTTAGAAAATGGTGGCACTCACACCTTTAATCCTAGCATTCCAGAGGCAGAGATCTACCTGGATCTGTATGTGTTCAAGGATACAGTCAAGCATGGTGACTCATGCCTTTAATCCCAGAAAATGAGCCTTTAATCCCAGGGAGTGATGGCAGAAAGCAGAAAGGTATATAAGGCATGAAGACCAGAAACTAGAAGCTTTTAGCTGGTTAAGCTTTCAGGCTTTGGAGCAGCAGTTCAGCTGAGATTCATTCTGGATAAGGACTCAGAGGCTTCCAGTCTGAGAAAACAGGATCAGCTGAGGAATTGGTAAAGTGAGGTGGCTGTGGCTTGTTCTGCTTCTCTGATCTTCCAGCATTCACCCCAATACCTAGCTCTGGGTTTGTTTTTATTGATAAGACCTGTTAAGATTATACATATATGTATACATATATGTATAATTTAAATAAAATTAAATCTGATCTGACAAATCTCTCCCCAGGAATCATAGACTATCTAAGAAAAACCCCAACACCAAGCATGAGAAGTCCTCTTTTGAGTTGTTGTTTAGGCTTGTCCAAAAGACTGCCCAAACGTTTTAGGTCATTGCTATTGCTCTTTGTTGATTCCCCAGGGTGGAAGGTAAGTTCCTATGGCTAAAGACACCATGCATTTCAGACACAAGGTCCAGAGGACCTATGATGGATCTGACCTGAAAGCCTCCTCCTCCATGAGGACTACCTTTCATAGTACCAGAAGATGCCATGCAAGCTTCCAAAGGAGGGAAGTACCAATAGTCCCACCTAGCTATGACACCTGTGAACCACAACAATGACCAGCATAGCATGGTAGTCCTAAGAGTACAACAATGGAGCATGTACCTTGGCATTAACCAACAGCTCTCTAATTGAATTTAAGACCTGTTCAACAAGAGGGAAATCATGCCTCATATTGAAAACCTAGCCAGCTACCCAGAGCTAGTGAAGACATGGATCTTGGAAGAGAATCTACGACCATTACTTTACGCAACCAGCATAATTCCTAACTACATTCTAAATATTTATCCTTATACCCCCAGGTAAGTGTTAGTTCTCATCTCTCATCAAGGAAGCTTCTCCTTGTAAAAGACAGAGAGCATTACAGAAAACACAACTGATCAAAATGCAGTTGTTGTACCAGCCCCAACAATACATCTATAACACAACTCCTGCACCTAAGGGCCATCATGAAGGAGAGGGAGGATAATTGTAAGAGCCAGAAGACCAGGAAGTTTGCTGTGAGATTGTGTCTTCTAGAAATGTCAGAGAAGCTACAGAATGAAGTTTCACCAACATGACTGCCTAAATATGACCCGAACAAGATCAACAGTGGTAGCCATACTAACATGGAAAGGGGAAAGCTCACTAGGCCTCAACCATAGACAAAGAACTACAGGCAACCAAGGAATGGTAAGAGTGGGAGAAAAAGTCTTCCCAGAGAAGAGCACACCAATTGGCTGTCCAATATCAAATGGTCAGCCCTGAAAACATACACACAAAAAACATTACATGGACTAAGTAAGTTGGATTTTTTTCTTTTTTGTATTTATGAATACAGGTACACACACATAAATAACAACAATGAAAGAAAAAGAGGCCATGGATTGAAAGAGAACAGGGTGAGGTACATGGGAGGATTGGGAGGGAGGGGAAGGAAGGGAGAAATTATATAATTTTAATCTCAAGAAAAATTCAAAAAAAGAAGCTTGAGCAAACCACTGAGACTAAGCCAGTAAGCAGCATTCCTCCAAGGCTTCTACTTTAGCTCCTGTCCTGACTTCTCCCAGTGATGGGGAGCAACCTGAGAGTTTTAGCTAACATAAACCCTCTCCTATGCAAGCTACACTGGTCATGGTGTTTATAACAGCAATAGAAACTCTATCAAGACATGAATCCTCCCCTTTCCCCCACCTAATCAGAGAAGCTCAGTCATGGTGGAAGCTTCAAACCCCAGCCTGTTTCCTTTGCACCATAAAGAAAGCAACTTCCTACTCCAACTTACCTTGCCGAGCAGGGAGATTTTGTTGCTGCTCAACCCCTGAAATTTTTTGTTTAATATATTTTGACAAATTTGTGGCTGGAGGCTGAGTCTAATACCAACTACTCTATTGTGGCTGGAATGAGATATTCAAACCAACTTTACTCTTTTAAGTAGAGGAGGCTTATATGCTTTGCCTAAACTTAGGTTTTGATTTTTTGGGTGAAATATTTCCTTTGAAGTAAAAAGAAGCTCTATTATTAAATGATGTTTATGTGGGTGCGGGCTAAGTGATTGAAACGTTCAAATGCTTTGTAGAGACTACCTACAGGTTATTTTATGTTGAAAGGTATCCATAGAAGAGTTCATTTCTTATTCTTGAAGAGCAAGAGTCCTCTGAAAGTCTTTAGTTGTAGGAAACTCAGCGTGTACCAGCCATTTGCTCAGATTCTTTATACTCTCAAAAGGAAGAATGTGTATTAATATGGTTTTTTCTCTATGATTAGATCAGAAAATGCCTAGGTTATTCAGAGACCCAAAAATTATGTTGGTGTGTGAATTTTCCTGGGCATATGTGAACAAACATCTTTTCATCCTAGGTAGAACACCAATGACAGACAGAAGAAACAATTCCACCCAAGTCTAGCTTAGTGAACCAGTGAGTTTATTGGAGTTACTTACAGGAGTATAGGTGAGGGCTATTTATAGGAACATGGATGGCTCAAGGCAGCTGCATCACTGAAAATCCATCCCAGCATGGGGGAAGGACCCATGAGATCTGCATACCTGGGGCTCCCTTTAACAACTTACAGGTAGCCTGGCTGGTCAGTCTCTTCTCTGTAAAGGTTGTCACTGTAACCTTTTTATGTAGGTTGTTGTATAATCTTGAGAAAGAGCCTTGTGAATCTTGTCACTTCAGGAACTTTCTAACCCTTGTGAGTTTTGTTTATTTCCTGGGCTCTTGAATGGTTCATTACTTTCTGAGTTTATGAACCCTTCTCTTCCCTCTAGGAGGGAATGTGTCAGCTTGCTGCTACCCAACAGGTGGACAATGAAATAGCCTAATCTTGAGACATTCTGTAATATGACAAACTAAGATTCACAGTTCAGCCAAGTGTTTTTAATGTTCAGTATTTAGAGTCTGCTCAGCTCAAGTTTTGAATTTTTTAAAAAAGATTTATTTATTTATTATGTGTACAGTGTTCTATCTGCATGTATGCCTGCAGGCCAGAAGAGGGCGCCAGATCTTATTACAGATGGTTGTGAGCCACCATGTGGGTGCTGGGAATTGAACTCAAGTCCTCTGTAAGAACAGCCAGTGCTCTTAACCACTGAGCCATCTCTCCAGCCCCTAGAATTTTTTAGTATGTTGATTCCAACAGTGGCTACATTGACTGTTAGTCATGGAGCTTCCAGTTTATCTATCTATCTATCTATATATTTATTTGAAGCAGTGTAGTTCTGGATGCCCTGGAACTCACTATGTAGACTAGGGTAGCCTCGAACTCACAGAAATCTGCCTGCCTCTGCCTCCTAAATGCTGGGATTAAAGGTATGCGCCATTATGCCTGGCTTTCATTTAAGGTTCCTTACTGGTTTTCAGGCTATGCCACATATTGAAGAATGCCAAATGTGTCTTTTTATGCAAAAGCAAGAGGAACACCTCTAAGAGATTATACACACAAAGTCCTGACAATAAACCTGACCAACATGCTCTACACTGTTTTCCAGTGATTTCTGTCTGTTGGTATTCATACCTGCGTTAATTTGCTGAGACCACCAAAACAAGATACCAGACTGAGCTGCTTAAACAACATCCTTTTTTTCCACAGTTGCAGAGGCTGGAAGGTCAAGATCAAAGTACTGGCAGATATGTTCCTCCTGAGATTTCTCTATTTGCCTAATAGATAATTTTTCTTACTGTTCTGAGTGACTTTTTTCTCTGTGCACACAAATCCCTGGTATCTCCTCTTCTTCTGAGGATACTGTTCATATTGATGAATGACCCACCCAAATGACTTCATTTGATCTTATTACCAGTTCAAAGGCTTTATCTCCAAATACAGCCACACTGTGAAGAACAGGAGGATAGAATTTCATCAGGAGTTTTAAGATGAGTCAATTTAGTCTATAAAAATAATCTCTTCTCAAGTACGGGATAGACCTACTGGTTGACTCCTAATGAATTACATGTGGTAAAAATGATGATAGTTGGTATAGACATGCAAAAGGCTGTGACTTCTGTCTTGCCTAGTTTCACATCTCTATGGCTTTTCTTACTTACTCTGAAGCCATCAATCTGACATGGAGAGGTCCACATGGCAGGGTCAGAGATTGAGCTCTAGCTAACAGCCATTAGGAACCAGACCTAGCCAATACCCACACCACTTATGCCACTTATGACTATGTATGTGTAGCATGAATCTTAAAGAGTCTTATTAACAAAATCAAACCTCAGCCAGGTATTGGGGTGAACACTGGAAGATCAGAGAGACAGAACAAGCCACAGCTAACCTCACCTGGCAAACTTCTCAGCTGGTCTTGCTTCCTCAGACTGGAAGCCTCTATGTCCTCATATCCGAATGACTCTCAGCTGAACTGCTGCTAGAAGCCTGAATGCTTAACCAGCCCAAATTCTTCTCCAGGCCAAATGCCTCGAGTTTCTTCACGCCTTATATACCTTTCCGCTCTCTACCACCACTCCCTGGGATTAAAGGCTGGTTTACTGGGATTAAAGGCGTGTGTCACCACACCTGGCCGTTTCCAATGTGGCCTTGAACTCACAGAGATCCAGAGAGATTTCTGTCTCTGGAATGCTAGGATTAAAGGCGTGTGCTACCACTGCCTATCCTCATGTTTAATATTGTGGCTGTTCTGTCTCTGACCCCAGATAAGTTTATTAAGGTACACAATATTTTGGGGAACACAATACCACCACGTATGTATAGTACAAAGTTGCCCTTTTCTATATCTTACCTCCATTAATTCTCCTAATAATGTTTTTAACTTCAGTTTAAAGACAAGGAAGTGGTGGTGGTTTGAATAAGAATGGCCCCCTTAGGTTCATGTATTTGAATGCATAGATAGTGGCACTATTTGAAAGGATCAGGAGGTGTGGCCTTGTTGGCAGAAGTGTGTCACTGGGGGTGAGCTTTGAGATTTCAAATGCTCAAGCCAGGCCCAGAGTCTTTCTCTCTCTTGCCTGCCAATACAGATACAGAACTCTCAAGTACCTCTCTGTGTCTGCCTACTGCGGCCTTGCTTCCTGCCATGACAATAATGGACTAAACCTCTGAAACTGTAAGCCAGCCCCAACTAAATGTTTTCCTTTATAAGATTTGCC
This sequence comes from Peromyscus aztecus, assembly GCA_902168405.1. Lineage (NCBI taxonomy): Eukaryota > Metazoa > Chordata > Mammalia > Rodentia > Cricetidae > Peromyscus > Peromyscus aztecus. The sequence goes on from CABHPQ010170160.1 coordinate 26,135, forward strand.
ACAGTCATGGTGTCTTTTCACAGTAATAGAACATTGACTATGACAGAAGTTGGTTTAAAAGAAATTAAGATCATATACCCTAAGTTGTATGCAAGAAAAGTGGAGTCGCAGGGATTTGAACCTATAGGCTGACTTTACTGATACAAAGTACTTTGCCCAGTACTTTGCCTTTGTTTTTCTTTTAGTAAGAGCATGATCTCTGTCACTATTGTTGACCTGTCTTAGATGGAGCTGGAATTAAAGTCACATAGGCACTGGCTTTGGGCGTCACTGTGTTTCATCAGCAGTACACTGGTTAGTCTATTGTTCGCTTGAGACAAACTAGGAACAACTTGGAAGAAGCAGCCTCAATTGAAGATTTGCCTCCATGAAAATGGCCTGTGGGCACATGTCTGCAGAGCATTTTCTTAATTGCTGATTGATGTATGGGAAGGAAATGGTAGAAGGCCAGGAAAGAGCACTGAAGAGTCTGGACGCTGCTGCTAAAACAGTGAGGGTCCCTCAGAGTAGAAGAACTGAATGACTAAGCAAATGATACTCCATGCATGGGAGCTAGAGAGAGATTTGGCTTGCAGAGATGACATTGGGGCAGAGATGGTGGAGTGCAGTTACATTTGGGGGTAAGAAGTAAGGATGAGAAGATGTAAAGATGAAAAGCTCAGAATTGTGTCTGGGGTTGGCTTCTGAGGTAGGGAGGGGGAAGTCTGGAGATACGAACTGGGCCTGGAGTTGAGCTGCTGAGATGATGATAAGGGAGGGGATATTTATGATGGAGGAGGGGAGTGACATATCCCTGAGCAGGCAGGCTGATGATGTTGGTTGAGCAAGCAACAGTGAGTACTGGGGGACGGTGGAAAGACCAGAGCTTGGCCGAACTTGACAGGAGCTCTGTGTCTCTCTCTGAAAGCTGCTTCATGTGAATTTTAGAATTTTTTTTTGGGGGGGGGGTTGAGACAGGGTTTCTCTGTAGCTTTAGAGCCTGTTCTGGACTAGCTCTGTAGACCAGGCTGGCCTCGAACTCACAGAGATCCACCTGCCTCTGCCTCCTGAGTGCTGGGATTACAGGCGTGCGCCACCACCACCCGGCGAATTTTAGAACTTTTTCTGGATCAGAAATTTCAATAGAGATTTTATTAAATCTGTGTCATTTTGGTAATATGATCATTTTAACAATTCTGTTGACTCATGAACATGGGTAGTGTTTTCATCTTACAATATAATCTATAATTAATTTTTAGTACCTTATATGTTTTTAAAAAGTTAATTTAAGTCAGGCGTAGTGGTGAACACCTTTAATCCCAGCACCCAGGAAGCAGAGGCAGGCAGATCTCTGTGAGTTTGAGACCAGCCAGGTCTTCATAGAGAGTTCTAGGGCAGCCAGGGTTATATAGAGAGAACCTGTCTCAAAAAGGAAAAAAAAAGTTAATTAAAACCAGATTGGCTTCTCTTTGCTTTAAAAGGTTTAAACATTACATTTATTTATTTATTTATTTATTTATTTATTTATTTATTTATTTATTTATTTATTTATATTTTGTGTTGGGGGTTGAGCAGGGAGAGAGAGAGGAGAGAGGTGTGCTCTCCTTTCCACTGTATGGGTTCTGTATGGGATCCAGCTCAGGTTGTCAGAGGCTAATTTCCTTCATCTGCTGAGCCAGCCCCCTTGCCAGCCCTTGTAGTTTTGTTTTGTTTTGTGACACAGGGTCTCATATAGCTCAGGCTGGCCTTGAACACAGTATATAGCTGAGGGTACCCTTGAGATCCTTGTCTTCCTGCTTGCACTTCCAGAGCGCTGTGGTTACAGGTATGCACTACTACACCTATTTACTAGATGCCAAGGACTGAACCAGGGCCCTGTGCGTGCCCAGCAAGCACTCTACCAATGGAGCATCTCCAGCCACAGTGCCTTAGATTTTTCATCACATGGATATTTTAAATGATTTTAAATTTAGACTTGGGTATTTTATTGTATTTTGGAGCTATTTTGAATGAGATTGTTTCTCCGATTTCTTTCACAGCGTGTTTCTTTTGATGCATAGTTAAGCTATTGCATATTAACTTTATATGCTACTACTTTGCTGGAAATGTTTATCAAATCTAAGAATTTTATGATGGAGTCCAGGGTCTTTAAAGTATAGGATAATATCATTAGAAAACAGGGATAATTTGACCTGTTATTTGTGCCCCTTTCATTTATTTCTGTTGCCTAATTTCTCTGGCAGAGAATTGAGACTCTATATTGAATAACAGTGTGGAGACTGGGCACCCTTGTCTTGTTCCTGAATTTAGAGGAAGAGCTTTCGGTTTTCAATATTCAGTATGCTATTGACTATAGGTTGTCATATACACCTTTATTGTGTTGAGGCATTGTTTTTATATTCCTAATGCTTTAGGGCTTTATCATGAGAAATGTTGAATTTTGACAAAAGCTTTTTCTGCATCCATTAAGATGACCAGTAACTTTTGTCCTTCAGTCTTTTTATGCTATATTAACACTTATTGATTTATGTATGTTGAGCCATCTTGCATGCCTAGAATGAAACTCACTTGTTCATGATGCATGATATTTTAAATATGTTGTTAAAAATCACTTGGCACACATTTTATGGCAACTTTTACATCAATCTTTATTAAGGTAATTGGTAAAATGATCTTTTTCTTTTTGTTGTTGCATACCGTTATACTATAAATGTAATACTAATTCTGTAGAATGAGTTTGCATTTCTAATTTATATATTATTATTATGTGCATGTATGCATGTATGTAGCATGAATCTTAAAAGTTCTTATTAATAAAATCAAACCTAAGGCCAGGTATTGGGGTGAACACTGGAAGATCAGAGAACTAGAACAAGCCACAGCTACCTCACCTCGCTGGATCCTCAGCTGGTCTTGTTTCCTCAGACTGGATGCTTCTGTGTCTTCATCCAGAATGAATCTCAGCTGAACTGCTGCTAGAAGCCTGAAAGCTTAACCAGGCAAATGCTTCTAGTTTCTGGTCCTTGCGCCTTATATACCTTTCTGCTTTCTACCATCACTCCCTGGGATTAAAGATTCGCTTTCTGGGATTAAAGGCGTGAGTCATCATGCTTGGCTGTATCCTTGAACAGATGGATTTCTGCCTCGGAATGCTAGGATTAAAGGCGTGTGCTACCACTGCCTATCCTAAGTATCTAGTGACTTTTCTGTTCTCTGGCCCCAGATAAGTTTGTTAGGGTACACAATATTTTGGGGAACACAATACCATCACACATGTGTATGATGTGAGGTGTGTGTGGGGGCGGGGTCAGAGGATAACTTTGTGGAGTCAGTTCTCTCTTGGATCTTTCCCTGGATTCTGGAGATTGAACACTGGTTGTCAGGATTGTACCGCAAACACGTTTACCTGCAGAGCCATCTCACTGGCCCTAGAATGAGATAATGTTTTAAGGAATAGGTTGAGGAGCATTGGTATTAGCTGTTCTGTCAACTTGCCACAAATTTGAATCAGATGAATACAGTCTTACCTGAGGAATGGCCCTTGATTGCCTTAATTAATGTGGGAAGACCCACTCCAAGTGTGGATGGCATGTTCTGGTAGCAGCCCAGCTAGAAAAGGGTGCTGCAGGAAACAAGTTTTGGTTTTTGCCTTTGACTTGCATGACCTTCCCTCTTGTGGAGCTGATTTACCCTGTGGTTGCTGCTGATTGGTTTGCTGATATCAAAAGCATCACGTCCAGGCTTCCATCCTTAACTAAGAACCCAGCAGGTCTCCAGGAACCTCCAAGTTATTGGCATCAGATTGGAATTGCTGAGACACACAACCTCGTAGGCTCAGTTCTCAGCCTCTTGGGTGTGATTCAGCTATTGTTGCTATTTTCATGTAAGCCAATGTATTTAGTTCTTTAATATGTATACATACTGAAATGAATATATCTAGTCATCCTCTTGGTTTTGTTCCTCTGGATAACTGATACCTAGGGCTTCTCTGTTGGAGATTTTATTATTGCTTCAGTATTATTGCATTTTATTGATTTGTGTGGATTTTTTCCTTGGTTTAATTTTTGTAGGTCATATGTGTCTAGGAATTTGTATATTTCTTTTAACTTTGCCAATTTTTTGGAATATAAGTTTCAAAATATTCCCTCATGATGTGCATTTTGATAATATCTATTATAAATTACTCCCTTTTCATCTCTAATTTTACTAATTCGATTTTCTCTCTTTTGGTTTGGGTAGTTTGTTAATCTTTTTTTAAATAATTTTTTATTAATAGATTTTCTATTCATTTTACATACCAACCACAGATTCCCTTGTCCTCCCTCCTCTTGCCCGCCCCTAGACTCCCCCCACAACCCACCCCCCATTCCCACCTCCTCCAAGGTCTCCCATGGGGAGTCAGCAGAGCCTGGTACATTTAGTTGAGGCAGGTCCAAGCCCCTCCTTCCTGCACCAAGGCACCTGTACAGAGTGTCTCACCATAGGCACTAGGTTCCAAAAAGCCAGCTCATGCACTAGGGACAGGTCCCGATCCCTAAACAGTTCAAGCTAAGCAACTGTCAATTCAGAGGTCCTAGTCCAATACCATGGGGGCTCTTCAGCTATTGGTCCACAGTTCAGTTTGTTAATCTTGTATATATTTTCCAAGAACTGAGCTTTTGATATATCATTTATTAAATGTTCTTTTAGTCTCTGTTTTATTGGTTTCCACCCTGATCTGGATTATTTCTCCCTATCTACTAACTTGAGACTTAGCCCGCTCGTACTTTCCTAAGACCCTGAGATGTATTGTGGGGTTATTTGCTGAAGACCCTTTGATTTTTGTAAATGTATGTACTTGTAGCTATCAGTGTCTCTCTTAGAACTGCCTTTGCTGAGCTCACTCGTGCTGATCACTGTGTTTTTCTTTCCTTTGAGACTAGGGAAGCTTTTACCTTGTTCTGTAATTTCTTTAACAACTCACTGATACTCAAAAACATTGTCAAATCTCCATATATTTGTATAATTTCTGTAGTTTCTCTTGTTGATTTCTTTAATTAAAAACATTGTGTGTGTATGTGTGTGTGTGTGTGTGTGTGTGTGTGTGTGATGTTTGAGTGTAACCTTTGTGTGTATGATATTTGTGTGTGTAATGTTTGAGTGTAATGTTTGTGTGTATGATATTTGTGTATGTGATGTTTGTATGTGTATATGATGTTTGTGATGGTATGTGATGTCTGTGAGTGTGTGTGATGTGTGTTTATGGTGTTTGCATGTGTGTCTGTGATGTTTGTGTGTGTGTGAGATGTTTGTATGTGTTGTGTGTTGTTTGTGAGTATGTGTGATTTTTTTTGTTTTTTTAAAGATCTATCTATCTATCT
>CABHPQ010170161.1:0-14690 GCA_902168405.1 Peromyscus aztecus
CCTGTGGTAATGGGCGGTTTGCACACATGTGGTAGGATTCCGTTGACAGATTGTGCTCTCCTTCTCCCAGCCACAGCTCCAAGAAGTGGGTTAGAAAATGCCACCTGTGACCTTTAGGGGCTTTTCTGGTTCAGTAGGTAGTCAGCTGTATGTAGTATAAGCTTCATGAGATACTTCGTGCTTCCTTATAATAATATTCAAGACCGAATACTTGTGCCTCCCAATAGCACAAGCACGTCACTCTCTTACCTCATTCCAGCAGGATTTACTGTCAGAACCATACAGTTTTTACTCTTGTATTTTTACCTCGTACTGCCTCTGCTAACGTCTACTTTCTTGTCTTTTCAAGAGAAACACCTTTGTCTTGCTTGATTATAGCATGTGCTCAGTACATACGTGTTGGTTCATAGCTGGACAGCAAGCTACATAGTAGTGTTCGGCAAGGGGCAGGGCCTGCTATGGGTTGCAACCTTTAAACAGCTATTCAGACTCATCAGAGAATGAGACTCCTCTGGCTTCAAACTGGAATAACCCTTTAGCCAACAGGATCCCTGCAGACATCCATACTCCTTGTATGGCAAACCCATTTGGGTCCTATCCTCCAGAGATTTGCCTGTATATTCTATCCAGCCATATACAGCATTCCTTTTGGGTTCTGGAAAGTACTACTGCCCCCATGCACTTCATTTCCAGAGCTATCGACTCCGGTGGGCTGGTCGCTGGGATGACTGTCTGCCTTGGAATCTGGTTTTGAGGGCCTTTGGTGCAGGTCCTGAGCCTCACTGCATGGTGATTGCTGAGGACATGGGCAGCTGCTTTCTATTCTCTGCCCCTGTGTCCTTGTTGTGGGGGTTAAAATTAAGTACAAAGGCCAGATGAGTGATTCTGGTCAGGTTAAGAGTTGGGCAAAACTTTCAGAAAAAGAATTAAGATCAGACTTACCTTTACATAGACAGGAGCCAGGCGGAGGCTGAATTCTGTATTTCTGTGGGTCAGATTCTGTAATTGAGGGGCACCCCTAGGTCAGCAAAGACCCCAAACACAGTTCTGCTTGGTCCTATGGCAGCATGGCTCCTTGTACCCAGCTCATCTCCATGTGGCCTGGGTGGTGGTGTGTTCTCTGGCTTGCTGCTCCTCTTCCTTGGTAGGAGCCGTATAGTCTCAGAGTAGATTATATATTTGTAAGCAAAGCCACTGAAAGTCTAAAGATGGCACCAGCAGCGTGGGGTTCTGAGAGCTCTCACCCGAGTTTCTCACCTGCTGTTTTCTCATCCTTTTCTTTGTGGGGTGGGAGCCTTTTTTTTTTTTATAAGGCTACTAATCCTATTCCTGAGGGGTCCATCGTCATGGCCTAGTCACCCCCTAAAGGAACGGCCTTCTTATGCTCTCACATTGGGGTGAGGATTTCAACCCATGAATTTTGAGGAGGAAACAAAAATTCAATCCAAAGCCTTGTCTATGTATAAGTATGTGTGCATATACACACATGTTGTATATATACTTGGGTGTAAAACCGTTGACACTTCCAGTGTGTATGTATGCGTATGTATGTAAATCTCTCTCTAAAGTTACATGTTTCTCATGATTTTCCCCATGAATATGTGGCTCTTGGGCATAAGCTGCCATTTTCTAAGTGTCTGCTTCTGTAGATGTACTCTAGATGAGTCTAGGGCTCTTCAATTGCAAACACCATACGCTCTCTTTAGGAAAACACCCCTGATCGACACTTCTAAGAGCAAATCCCAGTGGTGCTGTTCAGCATCCAGGGTGGGGTTTTTGGTTTTTCTGGCCCAACCTCTTTTCTTTTTGGGATCAGCACCTCATTTTCCTTTCTAGGAATCTTCCTCAGTCTGTGAGGGATGCAGTAGTTCACAGGTCCAGAAGGAAAGCTGAGCCACAGGCCATGGTGGTTGGGAGCCAGGGCTGCCTTGGAAATCTGGGTATCAGGGTACCGATGTGTTGACCCCTCGACACTGTTGGATAGGTGGTTCCTGCTGTTTGTGTTTCCTTGTCAGGGGTCAGCTCTCCAGGAGAGGGTCTAGTACAGCCATGTGCTTAGCCTTAGCACACTTGAACAGAGTGCCTTGATTGGTTGGACAATACCTTCCACGCCGTGGAGGAGGTGAATTCCTCAAAGGAGATTGATGGTGTGGACACCAAGAAAAGGGAGAGGAAAGCTGGCCAGCCAAGCAGCAGATGCCAGCTGCAGTGATTTACCCCCGCATGCCAGTTACACTGGGCTGCCAGGACCTGTGCATCCCTGAGATCTGTCTTTCCCATCTCCTCTCCGAGTATCTAGGAGTGGAGAGGGAGGCTGAGACCCAGGAGGGAGAGCAGTGGCTACTAGCTCTTTATAGTCTGGGCCTCCCCATCTGTCCCTGGGTGGGAAGTGGCTCTAGTATTCGCTCCACTTGTGTTTGTTGCTCTGCTGGGATGTGCATGGTGTCAGAGTTCCACAGAGGAAGGTATTTCCAGGACCTCTCAAACTAGGACCTTTTGGGGGCGATTCCTTATAAACCACAATTACAGATCCTGGGATCTCAACCCCCTCTCCACGTTCCTGGTGTCCAGCCCCAGGTCTGCTCACTGACAGGATTAACTGGGGTATGGTGATTTTTTTTTTTTGTACCAAAATGTTATTTGTATAATAAATAAAGTTGCCTGGGGGTCAGAGCTATTAGCAAGCCATAGGAAAGCAGGGCAGTGGTGGTGTACGCTTGTGATCACGGCACTTGGTAGACAGAGCTAGGTAAGTCTCTGTGTGTTCAGGGATACAGCCAGCATTGGATACACATGCCTTTAATCTCAATACCAACCATAGAACACCTGGAGGTCTATACAGACAGGCCGTAATGAGGTAGTCCTGTGGTTGGGTTTTCAACCAATGAGAAGGCAGAACAGAGACTATATAAAGACTTTAACATAGGAAGTACCGGCTCCTTCGGAGAGGTAGGACCACTGCAGGAGGAAGGGTAAGGTTTTAGCTCTTAGCTCTGACCTCTTGGCTTTCTTCTTTGCATTGGTTCTGTGTTTCTTATTTATAAGACGGTTGGTTACATCTACACTGGGGTCCTGTTCAGGTTACTGCTTCCCTTCAGACCTGCCCTGGGGTCCCTCAGCATTCCCTACCACTGAGCTTTACAGTCTCGGGAGCGTGTGCTTGGTGATGGAACAGTGAGTCCTGATGGGTGCTGTGGCACAGTAAGGCCTGGGGACTGGAGGGGACACGAGACCTCAATTTGTTGTTGCCCTGGAGCCTGCACTCCATTTGGGAGGACCCACCCATCTTTACCTGATTAGCCAGGAAGGCAGTGTGGCCCACCTGAAAAAGCCGGTGCCTGTAGTCTGTCAGATGGAGATCCTCTGGAGATCCAGAACCTCTGTTCCTCTTCCCTCTTTGTGACCTGAGTCTTGTCTAAGTCCCCGTGTGCTGCCTTGCATACATAGAAGGTACTCATCACTGTGCGTATTACTGTACAACCCATGTGATTCCTTACTTGTTCTGGCTTCCAAGAGGCTCAGTGGTTATTTCCTTTGGTCAGGATTACCTTGTTCATTTTTTTGTCATGATGGCCCTTTGTATCTGGGTCTCTAAAAATCATTTTTGGAAGTGAGGGCACACCTACCCAAGGCTGATGGCGGGACAGCAGGAGAGCCTACGTGTGAGAAGTGCCACTGGGGAGCTGCAGTGTCTTGGGGTGGGGCCAGATGGTCCGAGCTTGGCAGAGTGGTGGGATTTAGCTCCGTGGAGGCAAGAAGAGGGAGGCAGCCTTCTGGGCATAGTGGGGAGGGGAGTCTGAAATCAGCAGGGTGAGGCCAGATGCCCTGTGTGTGACTTTCCACTGACGGCTGTCACGAACGCAAGACCTGATGCATACGGGACTGCTGAGAAGTGAGTGGAGCAGAGACGGACATGCATATGTGATGAGCACCCTGCGCTGGTGCTCTGCTCTTGCTTATCATGGAGGTCAGAGTGCATGTCTGAGGACCAGCTGCTGCCCCTGCCCTTTGACAGGCACAGGCTTTGTGTAGGAGGTCTGCTCAGCAGATGTTCAAGGGCGGAGAGAGAGGGTCCCAGGATCTGGAGGAGCACAAAGTGGGAAATAGGACGAGGCCACGGGTGAGGGACTGTGACCGGGCAGAACCAGTGGGCTCGTGGCGGTATGGCAGGCAGAAAAACCAGGCCGCGAGGAAGCCAGGGAAGGGTGAATGCAAAGGTGTGTGCAAGGATGCTCAGGACGGCTGGTTGGAGAAGATCCTTTCAGGTGAAGAAGACACTTGCAAATCCTGTGGGAATGGCTCTGTTGCTGGGGGGTGGGAGCATGGTGACTGGCTAGGTGCTGGACAGGGGAGCTTGCTGCTAGGGAGCACCTCAGGAAAGCACAATGGTGTGAGACTCTTGTGCCTTCGGCTTGCCATAGGAGGCCAGGTACATCCTGAAGCCTGGCTCTGCCCCCTCCTGCTCAAGGGAACTAGTTCATGCTTGTGGCAGAAGCCCATCGGACCCAAATCAGAGTGACAGCTTGTCAGGCTGATGAGCCCGAGCTCCACAGCAGCTCTGTGATGTCCAAACCATTTAGGACAGCCTGCATGACTGGTCCCTAGTGTCTGGAGGGAGGCCTGGGTGGGAAATCAGGGCCCTTCAGGAGCTAGGGGGAGGGCGGGGGAGGAAGGTAGATGCCAGGAGGGGATAGCGTGGAAGGTGCTCCATTTGTTACCATTTAAGGCAGACACAGAGAGACAACCGCCCTCCTCTCCCTCCCTTCCTCTTCCCTCCTCAGCCTACCCGCTGAGGGCCCCCTGTCTCAGCCTCCTGCTGGGAGGAGGGGGTCTATGTGAAAAGTGCATGTTTCCCAGAAGGTGGTGGAGGGTCTGAATCAGAGCCGTGGGAGGGATATTGACAAGATTCTCAGCCTTGCTGGTTCCTTCTCTCCTCTCCGAAATGACAATAACTCTCAACCTGTTGGGGTGGGTGGGGCAGGGTGGGGCTGGGCAGCTACCCAGCAGCCTGGGAGGTTCTGGTCCCCAGCCATTAATCAGCTGTTCCCTCATTGTCAGAAGAGCAGGGACTCTCTGTCATACAAGATGTAGCCAGGTAACTCGTGGAGAGGAGCCAGGGATTAGTGCAGACACCTGTTTTCTTCTCCTAAGTGTGTTGCTAGCTAGCTGTGTGACCCAAGGTGAGTCTTCCCCTTTTGGGCCTCACTTTCCTCATGTGGGAAGCACTAGATTTGGACATTCAGGGGTAGGGTCCCTGCCTCAGGCTCTGATGTTCTGTACGTTTTGTGCACGTAGCACTTGGTTCTTCTCATCTCAGAGGAGCCTCAGCTGGGTCAGGGATCAGGGTGGTCCTTCATCTCTCACATGTGGTAAAGCTGGAGCCCAGGGCAAGGGGACAGCCGTTAGACAGGCCAGTGACGCGGCGTCTGCATAGTATAACCCACTGCCTGGGAGTCAGAAAGCTGACCCAGATTCCTGCTATGCCAGGAGCTCACAGTGCAGGGCGAACAGCTGCTCTGATGCTGGCCTGGGTCAGAAACAGGAGCTCCCAGGCTCCAGCGTGACAGGTCCCTGTGGGCTTAGCAGAGAGAGGATTGTCCCTCTACCCCAGTTCCCACTGTAGAGTAGGAAGAAAAGGAAGTTTGTCTGTAAGAGATGGGGACTCCGCCTCCATGGTGAGTGGGTTTTACCCTGCCCCCATGCCTGGGAGGGCTGTCACACCAATGGAGCAGGTAATGAGGGGGCGGGCTGTTTTATTAAGCACCCTTACTAGGAGAGACACTCTTGTTTGACACAGGAACTGTGGCGGCTCCTTCCTATTGTTAGAAGCAGTAATTGCAATTGTTCTAATTCCTCCCTCTAGCAGTCATCATTAGGAAGGGCTTTCTCCTCCTCCCAGCTTTCCTCAACCCCCCAAATGATAAGTGTCTCCTTTTGTCTTTTGTCCCTTGCACCGCCTGGCCTCCTGGGCTCTGACTCTTCAAACTGCCCATGGCTATCTAGGGTAGCCTGATACCCAGCCTTCTCTTTCTTCTTCTTCTATAACGAAATGGCTCTGGCTTGCACTTCCAGCTGCTACCCAGTTTCCCCAACAAACAAAAACCCCACCAAACACATGGCTCAAAGCCAGGGCTAGTCCATATGTGTGTGGCACAGCGTGCATGTGCCAGTCAGAGGACAACTTGCAGGGGCGCCCCCTCCCCTTTATGTGGGTTCTGGGAATTGAACTCAGGTCGTCAGCCTTGGCAGCAAGTGACTTTACCGGCTGACTGATCTTTGCAGGTCCACATGGTTGCTTCTTGACCGTGAATTCGAGAGTCTGTCGTGATCTCTCAGTCTAAGGGGATGCTATCCTCACAACAGCTTGTCGCCGTTGCTGGCCAGATCTCCCTGTCCCCCTCAAAGCCCTGTCTCTGCCCTCCTTTTTACTTTGTCATAGGAACATGGGTGTGCGGAGAGAGCCTTAAGCGGGGGTGGGAATGCAGGCTGCCCCTCCAGCTCAGCCTTTGCTTCCCTGGGAGGAGCTGTGACTTCAGTCTCACATGTGTGAAGTGAACCGTACTCCTTGCCTACCCAACCCGGGAGGAGGTTACAGTGGAATGATGTGTGTGAAGGTTCTCTGAACTCCACAGATGACTTTGCTGATTACGTTAGGAACATGATTTTGTTGTCTAACGTCATGTGCTGTGTCTGTTGTCAGCTTTCTTCCTTGCCACATCTGAGTTTGTTCCATAGGACAGTTCCCCACCCAGCCACCAATGAAAGCCTGTGGTTGACTGAGTTATGAGTGTGACTCGTGTTGTTACTGGATTCAGTAACAGACTTGGCTGCTTGTCACTCAGAGGCCAGCATCTGAGAACCGATTGGTAGGAAGGTGTTCTACTTTGCTTCTGTTGCAGTGATAAGACTGACCAAAAGCATCTTGCAGAGGAAAGGGTTTATTTGGCTTACACTTCCAGGCCACTGTCCACCATCGAAGGAAGCCAGGGCAGGAACTGAAGCCGAGGCCACAGAGGACTGTTACTTACTGGCTTATGATCAGCCAGCTTTCTTACACAGCCCAGCCCACCTCTCTAGGGATGGTGCCACCCACAGTGGGCTGGGCCCTTCCACATCAATTATCAGTTAAGACAACCTTTCTCACAGACATGGTCCCAGGCCAGTCTGATCTGGGTAATTGCTCCCTTGAGGTTCCAGGTGACTCTAGATTGTGTCAAGTTGACAATAAAAAACAACCAGAACAAAAGGAATCTGGTTTATTTAAGGACTGACGTCTTAAGAGATGAAGGGGCTATCGATCCATTTTTTGGGGGGGTCTCAGGGTACCGAGGGGTTTTCTGGTGACTGAAAGAGGAGCAGGGCAGAACAGCTGCGTGCAGAGCAAGGTGTCAGTCATCCAGGGTGCATGTCTCTATTTTTATTTTGGTTGGAACATCATAATTTACCCTGACCTCCAAGAGTAGTTCTTAAATTTTCTGAAAACAGATATATTACTTTTCTGCAAATTTGAGCCCCACAGCCATTTACATGTTTTGTGTTGGTTGAAAAACAGAACTGCAGACTAAGGGAGAGCATTACAAAGGGCACCAGATGTTCTGGGTTCTGTAAATCTAAAGGAAGATTGTTTAGCAGTTAGCTACTTAATTAAGTGAGAATTCACTTTAGAATTTCAAAAGCAAAGCGGAAGGGAGACAAGTGAAAGTGACCTCATCCTGGTCACCCCCCTCAAAGGGTCAGCTACTGTTCAACTGTATTTGTGGGACCCAAAATGTTTGATACCTCCAGGAGTCTCTCTTCCTCATTACCTCCAGCTGCCCTCAGCAATCTTCCAGCAGAGGGGAGAGTGTGAGCCATCAAGGTGTGAGTTCTGCTGGGACTCATCAGTCTGGCTGGTGTATTCAGGCTCATTCCTCTGGGCTGAGACTTTACTAGATGGCCATGGGAAACCCTGTGTCCCAAGCCACCGAGGGGAAGCTATGTTTCCAGGGGCTGGCCTCCATTCCTTCCTAGACAGAGAGTGACTTCAATCAGTGACCGAGGAGGGGGGATTTCCCACCCCAACTGCAGCCCTAGGCTGATCACCCAGCCCTGGTGTCTGGTACTCTGATTGACAGGCACTCGAGCAAATTTGCTAGCTTGGGTTTATCTGCCCTGCGGGGATACTGGAGCCAGGCAGATCATCTGTAGCTGGTTTCTGCTTTAACCATCTGACATGGCTGGCTGTAGGGTCTGTAGGCCGGCATCCACCCCTGTCAATATGGATCCACATCTCCTTTTCTTCCTTCAGAGACCATCCACCCCAGGCACTCTCCAGTCAGACTGATGATAGGGAGCCTGTCTGGAAGCAGTACTGTCTGGAAGGGTTAGGAGATCCTTTCCCGCTTCAGTCCCCCCCCTCCTTATGGATTTCAGAGTTGCCAGTTCTCCTTGGGGAGTTTCCTTGGGATAAACAACCTTATTTGGCTTTTAGGGAAACTGAGTTACAGAGAGGGAAAGGGACATGTCATTCCCTTGTCTAGGTGGATGCCACAGGGTCCAGGATCATTATGGTGGTCACAGAAGCTCATTAAGGTTTTCTGGCTTCTAGAATCAGCCATGTGGGTACCTCAAAGGGTTTAGCCACCACCCTCCCTTTTTACCAAGAAAAATTTAGATGTTGGTTTCATACTTCAAGTGAGTGCTTTCAAGGGTCCCATTGATGGGAATCACTGTCCCCAGGCTTTGATCTTAGTTTATAAATTCCCTTTGTGGAGGGCCAGGCCAGGATACTATCTTGCAGAAACTGAGCTCTCTGAATGACCTCTGCACTGTGGGGGAAAGGCTAACAGGGGAGGGAGCTGGACTGCAAGGTGGAGAACCTCTCAGCATAGCCTTGCTGTTTTGTTATTTGCTGTGTATTCTTCCAATGGTTCTTTAAATTTTATCATTATCATGTGTATTAGTTAACTTTTCTCTTACTGTGATAAAACACCATGGCCAAGGCACCTTGTAGAAGAAAGTGTTTGGGCTTGTAGTTCCAGAGGGTTAGAGTCCATGATGGTGGACAGAGGCCTGGTGGCAGGAGCAGGAAGCTGAAGGCTCACATCTTGAACTACAAGAGTCAGGGGTGGGGGATGGGAGGAGAAGAAAGAAAGGAGGGGAAAAAGTGAGATGGAAGGAGGAGAGAGGGGAAAAAAGAGATGGAGGGTGTAGGTGGGGATTTTTGTAAGGACTGCTGGTCAGCTCTGTTCTACCAGCCTGCTCCCCAATAACCACACAGAGACTTATTATTATAAATGCTCAGCTGATAGCTATGGCTTGTTACTAACTAGCTCTTACAACTTAATTAACCCACATTTCTTATCTACGCTCTACCACGTGGTGATACCTTTTTTCAGCACAGCATATTCATCTCCTGCTTCCTCTGTGTCTCCTGGCAACTCTACCTTCTTCTTCCCGGTGTTCTATCAGTCTGGCTCTCCTGCCTAACCTCTTCTTGCCTAGCTGTTGGCCAGTTAGCTCTTTTATTAAACCAATGAGAGCAACACATCTTCACAGTGTTCCACAGCAGGAAGGGGAGGAAGGAGAGATGCACTAGAGTGTTTAAACTCTCAGGTTCCACCCCCAGTGACACACTCCCTCCAGCAAGGCCACACCTCCTAAACTTACCCAAACAGCCTCACCAACTGTGGGGCCATTCAAATGCTCAAGACTGTGGGGGGCATCTGTAATTCACACCAACATACTATGTATGTATGTATGATGAATGTTTGTGTGAGTATAGGGGTTTGTATGCATTTGTGTGCATGTGTACATGCACACAAGTACACACATGTGTGCCATGAAGGGCTGGTTCTGTCCTCCTTTAGATGGGTTCTGGAGACTAACTTAGGTGCTCAGGCCTTCACAGCAATTGCTTTACCTGCCAAGTCAACAAGCCAGCCCTGGCATTTTCCTTTCTCATTTTTATGTTCCATACTTTGTGTTTCTGTCTTGGGATTCTCTTTTCCTGGCTGTGTTTAAGAATTGTACCTTGTGGGGTTCCCTGGGGGCTGATCTCTGACCTTGGACACTAGGGACAAAGCATGAAAGCATCTTGGGGTCCCCCATGGTGGTGAAGAGCTGGCATTGGAGGGAACTGTAAGCTGTTCTTCAGGTCCCACACTCATTGTCTTTGTAACCCTGGAAACTCCATTGAGAAAGACCTTGCCCAATGTGGCCACGAACAAGAGAGTGCTGTGAGGTAGTGTGGTGGTTTAAGGAGGTGGAGCCTTGTGGGAGGTCTGTAGGTAACTAAGGGAACTATTTTAGAAGTATGAAGGTAGGTGTTGTGGGGCCACAGAGGGCTCTCATTGTCAAAAGTGTGGTATTAACCTCTGAGTCTCTGTGCCTTCCTGTTTGGGGATGCGAACTTCTTCCCCATGAACTCTCTCTGTTGTGATCTCACCAACCATGAGGACGTCACCAGAGCCTAGGCCTTGTTTCTTCAGCACTGCAAACTCAATGAACTTCTTCTTTTCATAAAGTCAGCCTACATGAGTGCAGTGGTTTGAAAGAAAATGGCCCCCAAAGGGAAGGGCACTATTAGGAGGCGTGGCCTTGTTGGAATAGGTGTGGTCTTGTTGGAGAAAGTGTGTCATTGTGGAGGTGGCCTTTGAGATCTCATATATGCTCAAGCCATGCCCAGTGTCTCAGACCACTTCCTGTTGCCTGCAAGTCAAGATGTAGGACCCTCAGCTCTGTCTCCAGCACCATGTCTGCCTGCACGCCACCATGTTACACCATGATGTTAATGGACTAGACCTCTGAAAATGTAAGCCACCTAAATTAAATATTTTCCTTTATAAGCGTTGCTGTGGTCATGGTGTCTCTCCACAGCAATTGAAACCCTGACTGAGACACTGAAGTATTTTGTTACAGTAATGGAAAAGGGATTAATGGAGTTCTTAATTCTTTTTATTTTTTAAAGATTGGTTTTTAATTATGAATGTGTGTCTGCATGTGGGTTTGTACACATGAGTGCAGGTGGAGACCACAGGCATCAGATCCCCCTGGAGCTGGAGCAGTTTTAAGCTGCCCAGTGTGAGTACTGGGAACCAAACTTAGGTCCTTTGCAAGAGCAGGAGGTACCTTTAACCACTGACCCATTTCTTTGGCTCAGTTTGTTTAGTTCTCAAGAGCCTTGACTTTCTCATCTGAAAAATTGGATGCTATGGACCGGTACTTTCTAGGCTGGTCTGAGGAGTAACTGAAGTACTGTATGAAGAGGCTTTGCCTCAGTGGGACCTGGCAGATGTGCTGGGTTCTGGATTTTGCAGATGATAGCTGATGGACAGGTAGCATGGCCGTGTTCCAGTGTGGGTGCCTGCTTTCGCTTTCAGCTTCTGCTTCCTCAGTCGGGCCCTCCTGTTCTCTGGGCAGAAAGGGTTTACTTACCTTTCTCCAGGCTAGGGAGTGGGACAGGAGATAGGTGGGGGATGACCTAGGAGATCACAGCCTGTGAAAAAGATACCATGGCAGTAGCACAAGAAGAGTCAAAGGTGGGGTGTTCTGTGATTTTTAGGATCAGTGGTCCTCAACCTTCCTAACGCTGTGGCCCTTTAATACGGTTCCCCATGTTGTAGTGACCCCCAACCATAAAATTATTTTTGTTGCTA
Source organism: Peromyscus aztecus (assembly GCA_902168405.1). Lineage (NCBI taxonomy): Eukaryota > Metazoa > Chordata > Mammalia > Rodentia > Cricetidae > Peromyscus > Peromyscus aztecus. The sequence continues at coordinate 11,637 of CABHPQ010170161.1, forward strand.
CTTCATAACTGTAATTTTGCTACTGTTAGGAATCGTAATGTAAATATCTGATATGTGGGATATCTGATATGCAACCCCCATGAAAGGGTCATTTAACCCCCTCTCAGGGGTTGTGACCCACAGGTTGAGAATCACAGTTTTAGGATGCTTTCTAGGGCTGAGTGTTTAAACTAGATTGGGAATTTCTTGCTGAGATCTTTCTGGAGGAGAGCCAACATTAGCCACATCTCCAGGGGCCTGGGCAGGATGAGTAAGGCTGCGAAGGGCCCCAGCTTCCCTACTTGGGCTTTTCAGGCCACCCCGTGCAATGACTGGCCATCCCCCTGCCCTTGTCAGAGATGGAGTGGAAGGCAAAGGCAAGACCTGGGGACAGAAAAGAGAGGACACAGGGGAGGGAGAGGGCAAAGGCAGAGTGGAAGGGGCAAGGCCACAGGTTGAGCTCATGGGGTGACCCTTGCCGCAGGTAACTGGCAGTGGTACCTCAGCCTGCCAGGTTGGTGCCTCGGGCCTCTCTTCTCCCTGCCTGTGGTGATTAAGACATCACCAGCTGCTGTGTTCACAGCTCTGCTGCCAATAACAGATGCATCTGGTTGGAATCTGGGTCATTAAAAATATACCCTGATATCTCTCTTCCTCCTTCCCCGCCTCCCCCCAAGTCCAGACCCTGGCCCAGAGCTGGAGTCCCCAAAAGAGGGGGTCAGGAGGTGGAGAGAGCCTGGTGGGCCTGTTGGCTGTCAGGGCCACTCAGCTAGCCAGATGGCTGTTCTTGCTGGATGTCTGATTATTGTGTCTGCAGCATTGTGCAGTGAAGGCCTTAATGAAGAGTGATGTGCCAAGGCTCTTCCCTCCTGTCCTGGCCTGGGGAGGCTGGACCGTATAGTATCTGAGACAGCATCTATGAGTATGGGCAGGTGAGCAACAGATTTGGCTTATACACCAACGCTTGTGGGAGAGCAGAGGTACTGAATCTCCTGAGATTCTATTTCCTCTTGTGAGCAATGACGATGGTGTGCAGCTTTCCCGTGGGCTGTGGGTGGCCATGCATGCAGGAGATGTTCCAGCGTGACACTTTACAGTGGGTAGCTGTCTCATTTGTTGTTGTGATGAGTTTGTCCCTGTTGAATATACCTTGTAAGGGAGCTGTTCACAATTGGCTACCATGCCATCTCTACTCAGCCACTGTATTCATTGTGTTGGTTGCTTGTCTGAGACCAGACATGGGGCTGGAGGATGCCATTTGGGGGAAAGTGAGTCTAGCCAAGGTGGCAGCTCTCTAATACCATGATCCTTCGAAGGCTCTCGAGATCTGGTTGTATATCTTCCTCTGGGCCTTGGGGACGAGGAGGGAGGAGTGGAAGGAAGATGGATGGAATGAGAAAGAAGGGAATAGATCAGTAAGAATACAGAAAGGGACTCACAGCAGCCACCACCTAAGACGCTTGCCTGTGTGGGACCCTGTTCTAAGTTAACCATGCTGTCAGCCTTCCATACCTCTCACTACCTTATTTCCATTTCTTGCCTGAGAACAGACCAGAGCATAAAGAACTCTATAGCAGTTAGCAAGACCCTGACCTCATCCTCTTTATCATCCATTGGGGGGTAGGGCACCTGGATGGTAGACTGCTGTCCTATGGATGGAACCCTACAGCTGGGCCTCACCTCTTCAGTTTCTCTTGCAGGGAGGACATCATTGTTACCCAGGGGAGCTGAGCAAGGGAGTTGGCTTTAGGGCTTCTCTGAGCATGGTCAGGAGATGCCCTCATGGATCCAGCTGAACCTGGGCTGTTGGTTGGAAAGTGAGATAGGGCTGGGGGAGGTCTGCAGAAGGGTCAGTGGTATGTTTTCCTGGGGCTGCAAGGAGGACTCAAGCCTACTGACTGGGGGCCATCTCAATATCATGTGAGAACTGCTTCCAGCCCCCTTGGGGATGGCAGGCACTACACCGTCCAGCAGAGAGGCCCAGGTGGAAAGGCAGTGTGTATTAGTTACCTTTCTGTTGCTGTAATAACACACTGTGACCAAGGCAACTTCTAGAAGGACGGGTTTACTGGGGCTCATGGTTCCAGAGGGTGTAAGTGGTGGGCATGGAGACTGGAACAGGAAGCTGAGGGCCCCTGTCTTAAACAGCAAGCATGAAATGGAGAATGAACTCGAAATGGTGTTTAGTCTTTAAACTCTCAAAACCAGCCTCCAGTAACATGCTTCCTTCAACAAGGCCATACCTCCTAAACCTCCCAAACAGTGCCATCAACTGGGGACCACATGTTCAAATGCCCAAGGCTGTGGGGACACTGGTAATCCAAACTGCCACACGAGGCCCAGAGTGACTGCTGTTTCTAGATTCTCCCTTACAAAAGCCAAGGACCTGCCTATTACAGGCCTTGGTGGAGGAATGTGTTTTTGCCTGAGATGAGTCTGCCTCTGGAGCCGTCCTTCAGCCATTGCTCTTTTCTGAAGATGTGGAAACATCCTTTGAATTACCTTTTTTTTTCATGCCTTGTGACATGAAATCCCTGGAGACTCAGCGTCAGACTGACCTTTTGTGAGTCTGCTGACTCTTGGGGATGGAAGAGGGGAGAGGAGCAGAGAATGGGTTCACTACCGTGAGAACAGAGCTGAGAGTCCCAGGCTCTTGGATGGCGGTTGGTTGGTAGTACTATCCTTCTGCTGGTGTTACTCTCTAAGCTTCACATCCCACTGTTACTTGTTTCCCTTTCCCCCAATCATCCATCCAGCCATCCATCCATCCATCCATCCATCTACCCACCCACTCATCTATGCATCTACCCACCCCAGTCCATCCATCCACTCATCCCTCTATCCATCCACCTACCCACCCATTATTCATTCATTCATTCATCCATCCATCCATCTATCCATCCATCCATCCACTTATCCCTCGATCCATCCATCCATCTATCTACCCATCCATTATCCATCCACCCATCCATCTATTCATCCATCCATCTATTCATCCATCCATCCACCCATCCATCCATCCACCCATCCATCCATCCATCCATCCATCCATCCATCCATTCATCCATCTACCCA
>CABHPQ010170161.1:14790-28238 GCA_902168405.1 Peromyscus aztecus
CATCCATCCATCCACCCATCCATCCATCCATCCATCCACCCATCCATCTATTCATCCATCCATCTATTCATCCATCCATCTATTCATCCATCCTTCTATTCATCCATCCATCCACCCATCCACCCATCCATCCATCCATCCATTCATCCATCCATCCTCCCATCCATCCATCCATCCATCCATCCATCCATCCATCCATCCATCCACCCACCCACCCACCCATTCACTCATTCACTAGTCATTTTTACATACCTACTTAGGTTAGAAAAGATAAAACAAGCCTACAGTAGTCCTTGGCCTGTCGCGGCTGCTCTGCCTTCACATACTTAGACTGTGTTGTGTTGAAGGTGCTATTACAGACGTCTGAACACTAATCAAAGCTTTCCTCTTGACGTCATGAGACTTACTGTTCAAGGGTAATTGAGCAAGTGTGTATTGGAAAGGTGGTGATGGCTGCCTGGGGTACTTAGCTATGGATACATTACTTCCAAGCCAGGCAGAGTTCTATGTTGTCTTTTCCTTAAAATTCTCCAAATAAACCTTTGTTGGACTCTGGATGTGCTGATGGGCAGTGCTGAGCTTGGCCTTGCCAGGACACAGCAGGGAGGCACACCACACGGCAGCCTGGGAGGGGGGAATGACTGGTGGTTTTCACTTCCTATGCACAGGGCTCTCTTCCATCTTAGTGAGGACTGCTGGGTCCTGGTGGGTCCTGGGGCAGAACTTGGATGTCCAGAGTTGGGAGCAGCCACTGGTAAGTTGTCAGGTTGGATCCTGACAGCAGCAGAGGATTGTGGGTACTTCCAGGGTGTTTACCAATGCAGAACCAGGCCCTGGGCCTTCCCACTGTCAGGCTAGTTGGTCATCCTGGCTTCAGGGAAATGCATCTAGATGAATGCACAGAGATCCTGGCCCTTAACCTCAGTCTGTTCCTAAAGCAGATAGCCTCTCTGGAGCTTGTGGTGGGAGGACAATAGATATTTCCCCTTCTGTACCATCATGGTCCTTAGTAAGTATGAACCAGAGTCTGGGGTTCAGCAGACCTGGCCCCCTGTTTTCCCCATAATTTGGCTTTTTCCTTAAATCATACCTGGTGCAGGGACACTGGACTAGTTGATCTTGCTTCATTGCCTCCCTGCAGGATTTATGCTTCAGGGGTGTTTGGGGTCTCAGTCACAGCTCTGGCTGTGTAGATATCCACGGTACCCAGGCAGAGGGGTAGAATGTGGGCAGGTTACAACCTGCAGGGGCCCAGTGCCCTGGGTGCCCTCCCCTGTCTATTAACTCTCCATTAACATGCGGCAGCAGTGTTGTTGCTAACAGTTTGATTTATGTCACTGAGGTTTTGCTTACAAATTAGAAGCTGCTATTGTGCTAAGTCGGCTTTCAAATCGATGTGGAGTAATTGCAGTACACGGGTAGCTGGGCGACATGAACAGTGCGCTATCATCGTCATCCTTGGGACAAATATGACCAATCACAGTGAAACTCCACCCCCTTCCAAGCTAATCTGAACACACAGCCCAACACCAAGGATGCCGGCCCTGGACGGAGACTCTCAAAGATGGACTTGTCAGGAGCGGAGCGGAGCGGCGAGTCATCGTGTTGTAGTTGTGTGGAGATGCAGAGCAGAACCTTGTCTCTTCTGGGGTCTGCTCCACTCCTGGCTCCTGAGCAGTGTGCTTTCCATGCAGCTTGTTGTGGCTTTGGTCCCAGAGTGACAGCTGCAAGAGCCACCGTGTAGTACTGTGGGAGCCAGGCAGACCTGTGTGTCTGCTTGTCTTCTGCACCCTCCATCCAGTTACCTAGCAAGAGGCCGGCCGGTTGGAAGTGGTTTAACACTAGAACCCTGGATCCAGCAGGACAGTGACAGCAGCAGCAGCTTGTTAGGATGAGTAGCCTAGGGGCTGGCGGTCACCAGACTTCCTGATGGCTCTCAGTCCTCTCCACACATTGGAGTCACTTGGTAGATTTAAAACAAAATGTGGATGCTGGGCTCAGTCTTTAGATCTTATGGTTTAATTGGGGTGCATGTGAGGCAGCCTGGAACTTGGAAGCTCCCTGGGGACTTGCCTCTAGCCAGGTTATAGCTGTCTGGCCTGCTTGTCTGTGTTTGGGTGGACTTGGGCTAATGATCTCAGCAAAACAAAACAAAACAAAAAACTTTTTCCCAAATAATAGGCAGAAAGTTCTTCCTTCTATCTAACTATAATCTCTTAACTTATTTTTACTCTTGTTAGCTGAGAAGAGGGTAGCTGGCGTTTGTATCTTCGTGTGTTGGGCACAGACCCACTGAGCACTGTGTTCTGGGCACTGTGCTAAGCCTCTTCACCAGCTGGTGACTATAGCTGGGGCTCTAAAGCCTGGGGAAGGTCAGAGGTGAACACAGCAGAGGCCAAGGAGTATGTCCCTGTTTCTTTATGTGTGAGGGAGCTGGGATCCAGAGGTTGAAAGAGATTCGATGGAGAAATTATAGCAGGGCTGTCATAACCCAGGCCCACTCCCTATTCAGGGAAGAGGAGAAGCTGAGTCCGAGGAGGCTGCAGGCAGATGCCTCCTGAAGCTGCCAGCACACTCACACGCAGAGGCATCACCACGCCAGGATGACTGTGTGATGGGCTGGGGGAATGACAGCTGTCGGGGCTGCTTTGACGTCAGCGCCAGCCTCTGACAGATTTCCCAGTTCTGTCAGCTCGCTTCAGCGGCATGTTTCCTGCCTGGGAAAGCAGGTCTGCCTTCTACAGACCAGCCCACCGTGGGGGGCAGGGCTGTGGAGGAGCAGAGCCACTGCTGAGGAAGGTTCCAATGTATGGTGCTCATCCCCGCGGTGGCCAGAACTTCAGTGTTCATTCATTGATTAATTCATCAATTCATTCACTGCCTTTGTGCCAGGTTCCATGCCAGGCACAGGAGAACTCAGAGGGTCACAGTCCCTGTGCCAGAGAACTGTCCTTGTCATCATCACATGGAATAACCAGAACTGTGCTGGAAATGAACGATGGAAGTCCAAGAGCACCCAGGAGGGCTCCCAGTCTCAGGTTGGGGCCTCTAGGATGCTTTTATCCACAGAAAGGGTGGGAGTGAGGCCAGGGCTTTGTTTTCTCAGCCCCCCCAACCCCTTGCCAGCATCTCAGCATCTTCCAGGCCCACCGGGAAACTCGGCAGCCAAAGGGATGGCAGGTAGGGGGTTGAGAGGATTCCCTGTCATATGTGTGTATACAGGAGGATCCTGGTCTAGCAGTACTCTGAGCCTTCCTTGGCAATGCACTCACAGAGACCAGGGACCCAGGGAAGTGTGATTCTTTCTGAGTGCAGCACGGCAGAGTGTGTGTGTGTGTGTGTGTGTGTGTGTGTGTGTGTGTGTGTGTGTGTGTATGTATGTGTGTTAGCCTGGGTGGGGATAGTTTTCTGGTAGCTGCCAAGTGAAGCTAGTCTTATGGGATGTTGGCTCCTGGCTGCATCCTCAAGGGAAGACAAGGGAAGATGATCAACACATCCCGTGTATGTGTCTGACTCATTCATGCTTGTTCCGGAGTTCAGAAGAAGCGCCAAGCAGGCCTGCATTGCTGTCCTCTCCTCGTCCCTCCCCTCCTCTTCTCCTGCTCCCTGTCCCTGGGAGCTAAGAACTCAAAGACAGGGACCAGCAGTCACCTCAAGTCTGAGAGAAACAAAAGGGTTTTTTTTTCTCTGTCTAAATAGGTAAGACTGTCTTTGTAAGAGTTTATGGCCAGGGCCAGTCCTGAGCCCAGGGCCGCCATGCTGAATTCTCAGGACAAGTGCACAGATGTCTCTCAGCTGGAAGCAGGATCAGCGTTCTCTCCTCATCCTGCTCCAGGCTGTGGTGTGCTGTTCTGGGGCCTCTGTACATGGGTAGTGAGTACCACAGTGGGCCAATCTGAGTGATTGTTTAGTACTGAAAAATTAAATGCAGGAGCTGAAGCCAACAGCAGTTTCCACTAACCCAGGGAGACTCAGAGCCACAGAACAGCTTTACAAGTCATCTGCCACACACGTGTCCCTGGCTGAATGTGTCCCCCAAGGCAGTGAATAGTCTGAACTGAGTCATGCTAGAATTGGGGAGCTGCCTGAGGAAGGCTGACTCTCAGAGTTTAGAGAAGCCCATCTGGAGCCTGGACCTGTGTGATTTGCCCATCCGGGGCTTCAGCAACTCTAAAGTTACGTGTGTGAAGTAACAGAGCTGTGTGAGCAGGAAGTTCTCAGATTAGGGTAACATTCTTATACGTTGCCTGGGGACCAGGGAGTTAATGCCCTCAGCAGTGCCAGGGAACACAGAGGGCCATGTGCAGGACCAGACTGGTGTTTGCACAGCAGCCTGGCAAGTGCACGCCTTCTGCCCGATGCCTTCTGCCCGTCCTCCTGCCATTTCATGGCCCTCTCCTCGTCCCTTGCTACAGTTGGGCCATGGCCAACCTGAGTAGGGCAGGGGACTTGGGAGTTCCCTTGCAGCTGGGGCCGGGCACCCTTGGGAGGCCAGGAGGAAGTCCTCTGGAAGCTCCTGGAGGGTGGTAGTGAATAGGTTACCATCGGAGCTTAGAATAAAGCAACAGCAATCGGCACTCATGGGGTGCTTCCTGGTTTAGAAAGCACCTTCCTCTCCGTGTCCCGTTCGATCCCTTAAGAGCATAGTAAAGACAGCTAATATTTACTGAGGAATTACTGTGAGCCACCACATAGCCTTCCCTACAGGGTGTCATCCATAAGTGCTGTGGTATAGGGATCAGTGAGTGATGGGGCTGGGGAATTGCCTCAAACTTCCTGACTGCCTTGGCCCTTGAGGCTGGACTCTGAACTGCTTCACTGGTAGGACAGCTTTCTCCCAGCCTCACGCTGTGGATCTTGGGGACCAGAGAAAGCACCCACAGGGTGCTTCTGCTCATGTTGTTGCTTCTCAATTAGCTTTCCCCAGCAAATCTCCTGGGTACCCTTTGCTTTTCCCCTGTGATGGCCAGGCTCTTTCCCCTCCTCTGGCTGCATGATCTGGGTGTTCCTGGCTAGTGACTTTCCCCAGGCTCTGCTTGTACCGTAGAGGGCCTTTTAGGGGAGCTGAAGTGGGGTGCTTGGTGAGGCTCCCAGAGGTGGAGCTCTGAGCTATGTCCCTGTCAGTGGAAGCTGAACTCAGGGTTAGAGAGAGTTAGGAAGCAGGCCTACAGGGGTCCCACGTGTCTCTGGGTGCAGGTGAAACCCCTCCTGACCTCACCTAGTAGGTACCTCTGGCCACTAGTGCTGCTGCATCTACCCTATGCCAGAGCCATCCCCAGGCCTACCGCTGTGAGGCTAGAGGCAATGCCAGATACCCTGGGCTGGGTGAGTCTGCCTCTTGTGTCTGAGGAACAGCCAGGATTTGGTCCCTGAGCCGAAGGCAAGGGCAGAGCAGTGATCATCCCTTCTTGGGATCTCTCCTGTCTTGGGTACTTCTCATGGGCCTTCATGCCTCACCTCACACAAGACTGCTCACTAGCTGTTGCCCTTCATGCCTGTTTGGGTGTGGTGTAACAGTGTGGGAAGCTAGACACAGGTCGTGGGCATCCCAGTCATCTAAGAGGAGAGGTGGTTTTTTTTTTTTTTAGGTCAGACTTTGCTGGCGAAAGCAGCCGAAAAGCTACCTATTCCTGAGGCTTGCTTCTGATGATCAGCTTTTCCCTGCCTTGTGACCAATCTTCTTTGTTCTCCTCTAACCAGCTCTCTGCCTCCCCCCCACCCCCCCACAGCCAACAGGTCCCATCCCTTCAGGGACTTCCTCTTATGCTCTGAAACTGATTCCCAAGAGAACATGAAGTCATTATTCCTGCAATCGAGGCTGCCCATTGAATGTTTTCAGCCCTTCAGGTCTGGTCTTCTGGCAGGCAGAGTGGCATTGAGGTTTCTTAGTCCCTAGAGACTCTGCCTCCTCCCCAAGGGACTCCTAGGGATGGGCAGGGAAGCGTCCTTCCCACCCTGTCTCACTCACTTTAGAACTTATGTTTGGGTTATATTTAGCCTTTGCTCCCGATCCTCAGTTTCCCCAAGACAACTCCTGTTTCTTGGCGAGCTCACCCATTCCTTGGCTGCTGTGGACTCTCTTCAGGACTCACCGGGTTCCCATGCTCCCCTTCTGGAGGCCCCCTTTTCTACATGTTCCTCCTGCCTAGAGGAGTAGGGAGAGCCAAGGAGCTCGGATACGGGGGCTTGTGCATATGAAGGGCCCAGCATGACCTACATAAGCCTCCTGCCAGGGAAATGAAGGATGTTTCTAATTGGGAACATGGCTTAGTCAAGAGTGCATGCCTGGGTGTGTAAAGACTGTGAGTTTTTTAAAAATAATTTTAATTTCTCATCAGAGAGTGCCGTGTATTCCCCCCTGCTTTTCCCAGTGGAGTCTCTTACCCTTCAGACAGCAGCAGAACAGCAGGTGGGGCTTGGAAGTGTAGGGAAGTGGAGCAGCTGGATTTGGGCGGGGTGACCTTGGGTCTTAAGATTTCCATCTATGCATTTGACCCTAAAAATTCTTCCAGGCTAAAGATTCTGGGTCCACTGTCCACTTTCAATTCCAAATTATGCTCCAAAACAGGAGGAAGGCTCTCAGTAAGGATGCCTTTCCCAGGCTGGACCTGGTACTGGTCTTGGCCCAGACAGCTCTTGGCCTCAGTCCATGTCACCAGGGAGCCATGCCACAGGCTCTTACCACCGGGGAGTAGCTAGTTAGCCAAACACACACACACACACACACACACACACACACACACACACACAGACACACACAGCTTCTTGCCTGCATCCTGCGCCTACCCCACCCTAAGGACTTTGGAAATCATCCTTTTGGGGTTGGGGCTTGAGCTAGTAAGGACACAGTGGAGGGAATTTATGTAGAACTGGCCAGCTCGAGTGCCAGGGTGACAGATACTCACCCGAGCTGGGATGGGGTTCTCTCCAGGGCGTGGCAGGCGGCGCCTTTAGATGATCTCTCGGCTCAGGTTTCTTGCTGGCACTTTTGCTTCGGGGCTGTCTGGTTTCCAAGATCCCTCCCACCACTGCCTTCTCGTCCACAGTCGTGTGGTGTGGGTGTCCAGCCAGTGAAGCTGGCCACTCTGCCTGGCTCCACACTCCCTGCTCCCTGCTGTCCCAACCTAAGCTGCATGTCTGAACTTTCTTTTTTGTGTGACTCTTCTGGGATGAGCATGGCAAACTCCTCCCCGATGGCTTTGCTCCCTTGTGGAATGGGGCCACCGCCAGGACCTGTCTGTTCAGGGCCACAATTTCCAGCTTCTCAGGGCATTCACAACCAAGGACCTGTTCCTTGTGCTGTTGGTCTCAGGAAACATGTAGTCTTCTTTAGAAATATGTTCTCCCCTAGCTGTCAGCTTCCAGGATGACATTTTCCTTTTTACCATGAGGTTTATTTATTTTTTTAAAAAAATCCTACTAACAACTCCAGGGTATGAAGCCAGCTTATTTTCTTAATTAATTTTTTTAAACCAAGAGACAAGACAGAGGAAATGAAGTGGTATTTGTGTGTGTATGAATTCACATCTAGGCAGGTCTGGATGGGGCCATCCCTGAGGACTGGGAACCAGCTGTCCAGCCCTGATGCTTACCCCTCCCCACTGCCTCCTGCCACTCTGCTGGGGGGTGGGGTGGGGACTTCTGAACTATCAGAAAATATAAAAAACATTTGAGATATACCCAGGATGGAAGTGGAGGTCCCAGGCCCTAGAGCACAGGCCACCCAAGCCATCTCTTCTCCACCTCCATCACCTGTTGTTCTTTTGAGACTCTTAAGCAACAGTCTTCACCCAGCTCTCCAGCTGCCGCGGCCACGTTAAGTCAGCAGGCACAGGAAGTTGTCAAGGGCTGTTTGATAAATACAAAAGAATACAGTTAAGTTAGAAACGCTGCTAGAAGAAATGCCATGGAATTCGCCACCCACCATAAGAACTAATTACCACCCATCTGCCACCTGAGTCAGCTGCACCCCTAGCTCGTCCCCTGGCCTTTCCCTACAGAGGGACCTCTCTCTCCCGATGCCATTTTTTGCCTGTTTTTGGTAATGTAACCACTCATGCGTATCCGTGAACAGTGCATCCTACAATTTGACTTGTTTCTGAGCTGAATAAGAAGCTGTGAAGCCATATGCATTTTTTTTGTAGCTTTATTTCTTTTTCTTGTAGCTACAATAAAATATCTGATGGGAGGAGCTTAAGCCAGAGGTTTGTCTTGGCTCATGGTCCACCATGGTGGAGAAGGCATGGTGTGGGGTAGCTCCGTGGTGGCAGGAGCATGGGGCAGCTGCTTGTTGGCATCTCAGCGAGACAGGAAGCAGAGAAAGACTGGGAAGTGGGCGGGGCTCTAACTCCCAAGGTCCACTTGGCAGCAACCCATTTCTTCTAACTGTGTTTCAGCTTCTGAAGGTTCCACTGTCTCCTGAGACAGCACCACCAGCTTGGATCAGGTGCTCGAACATAGGAATCTGTGAAGGTTTCTCTAGTGGCTCTTCTTGGTGGTCAACTTGTCTACATCTGTAATTAACTAAAACTCAAGCAGCTGGGTACGTCTGTGAGGAACTTTTTCTTAATGAAATCATTTGAAATAAAAGACCCACTTTTAAATCCAGATCTTTTGAGATGAGAAGCTCCACCTTTAATCTGCTGGCCGCCTACATAAGGACATGGAGGAAGGAAGCTCACTTTCCTTGTTTACTTGCTGTTGCTCTCACTGGCAAGTCCATTCCTTCACTGGCATTACAGCCTGCTTCCTTGGGATTCTGGTGTATACCGAAGACCATCTGAGTCACCCAGCCTTGTGGACTGAACAACTACTAGATTCTTGGATCTTCCAGTGGTCGACAGCCATTGTTCCTCATATATATGTACACACACACACACACACACACACACACACACACACACAATCAGTTCTGTTGCTCTAGAGAGCCCTGACTAATAATAATACAGCATCTTACCTCTAAACTGTAGTACTGTGTTGTGTTTCTAAGTCATCTGTGTAAGTCTTACGTTTATAGTTGACTGATTTTCCCTGCTGTGTAGCGTTTCACTCTGTGTTTGTTGTTACCAGTGTCTGTTCTCACGAGCAAAGTTGTGAGGACTCTTGGCTGCCTCTTTCTTCTACGCATATGAACGGGAGCTTCCCTACGACATGAACCCAGGAGTAGAATTGTCAGGTCTTGGGTACAGACAGTTTCATCCTTTGAAAAATATATCAGGTTTTAAAGATAGGAGAGAGCTGATAGGCCAGGCTGACTGAGGAATGTCTGGAGAGGTGGTGCTGTCCTGGCTTGGGAGGTAGCCATGACGCTGTAGGGCAGAGCGCTAAGGCTGAGTGGAAAAAGCCGTGTCCTCTCAGCGCCGTAGTCTGGGTCTCCAGCACTCCTAACAGCAACAGGATGAACGAGGTGTTGTGAGCATGTGTTGGGCCGGGGGTCTGCTTTCCAATCCTGGAGTCATAGCTGACAGCCTCAGAAAGGATGAAATATTCAGCTGAGATTGGGGAGCGAGGGGGCAGGCAGGCTTCGCATCAGCTGCGATGCTGAGAAAGGAGTTGGTGTAATTTCCTTCTCTGCCACCCCAGGTTTAAATCCTGGCCACCCTTCTGCATCTAACTTAAATCCCAGTTGGGATGAAATCCTTCCTGTGTCCCACCCACAGGCACCTTGTTGTCCTGTGAGCCTCTCAGATGTGCTAATGTCTGTATTGATGAGTTGTCTGCTTCCTGCCTGAGCCCACGAGCTTCTTCCAGATGTGGGTCCCCTTTTCCCAGCCAGACCACCAGCCTCTCCAGGCCTTTGCTTCCCACTCTTTTGTGGACGGCTCCTGCCCCCATCCCATAGTGCCTGGCACAGTGACAAGTACTCAGCAGATGCTATCATGAGTTGACTGAACGCACCTGCTCTTAAACTGGGTGAAGGCTGCTTTATCATGTCTCCCATTCCTCGCCTCATGCTAACTCTGAAAAGAACACTCTAAGACCCCTATTACCGGGAGGCTCAGCTATCTTTTATAGAAAAGCTTTTAGCTGCCTGTGCAGTGGAGGGGCAAATTGGAGGGCGGCCTGTGGTCTGAGCAAAGCGTGGAGCAGTTGTTGCCGGTCTCCATGTTCGCTCTGGGAAGAGCCCATCCCTACTTGCTGAATTGTGCTGAACAGTATGGAAGACTGAATCCCGGCAGCTTGGTGGGAAAAGGAAAACGCCACCTCAACCTCTCAGGTTTTCTCACACAGCAGAAGGTGGTGGTGGATACACAAACCGGAGGGTCAGGGGCTGTCGACGTGTAGGAGTGAGTGTGAGTGAAGCTGGGTAGTTAACCAGAGCACAAACGTGCCACAGACTGTGGCAGAAGGGCCTGGAATGAGGACTCGTGTGCCCTTGCTGCTGATGCCCAGTGTCTTCTCAGTCTCCTCATCTGTGTAGTTGGGTGAAGCACATTCTTGCCAGGGCAGGCCTGGAAGCCATAGATCCTGCTTGTGAAAGTTCCTAATTCCTGGGGCCAGGGTCTCAGTGGATCGGCATAAACGTGCACAGGAGGGCACAAATGTGTTTCCTTTCTTTGGGTGGACTTGAGAAGTACCCACAGTTGGGCCTCACACCCATTGATGGTGCTGGCTGCCCACAGACAGGGAAGGGGCAGCCCCAGGGTAGCAGTCCAGCGAGGGAGAACATGTGGAGGCTGATGTACCCTCCCAGGTGTCCCCAAGGGGAGCAGACCTGACTGTGAGCTCTGCTGGGGCTGGCGGCATGCTTGGCTGCTCCTTTTGCAAGCCTGTTGTGTGAAGAACAGCACACTTCAAGTCTGTAAGACTTGCCCTTGAGTCCCCATCCCTGCCTGCCCCATGAACAGCTGCTCTGCAGCTCTGAAACAGCTGCTGAGCCTCACCCTGCTGGATGGTGGAAGAAGACAGTACACATCTTGAGGGATGATTGCCAGCATATAGTGCTAGTTACCATGTATGGAGTTTTTCTGAGAGAGCCAGGCACTTGGTAAGTAACTCATGCACAGTTTCAGCAGTGAACCTGACCCGGGGGTGATAGGCTTGCCAGTTAGCACAGGGGCAGCTGATGCCCAGGGTTGTTATGTACCGTGCCCCAGGCTGCATGGTTGGTGGGTGGCAGTGCCGTCCACTCCCGTATCTGCTTCTGAGGTTTGAGCTCGTCCCTGCCACCATGTTTATTCTCCCAGCAAATGGGATAATCTGCAAAGAGCATCTGGCCTGCAGTTGGCTGGGTCTGAAACTTTCACAGCCTGTGGTATTCACTGAGAGATTAGTTGGGGCTTGCTGGAACCTGGGAAAAAATGGGTGTGAAGGGAGAAAAGAGAGAGCCAGCCCCAATCTGTGGGCCCTGCTTGTGTAGGAAATCTTCTGTGGGTCCAGGCCTTGACACGGGTTTGGTGTAGGCTGATGGCCCTTTTTCAGGCTCTACGGTAGGCAGAGGGAGGAGACCACAGGGGCAGGATCGTGGTATGTGTTCTTGAGAGCTTCCCATGCTTGACTCCTGCCCCGGAAGCCATCATTGGGTCCTTTCTAGGTACCTTGTGCTAGAGCGAACTTTGGAGAAATGCCATATGGATGTGACCGTGCTTCCAGGAGACAGGCACATGCCTGGGATGACCAGAAAGCCGCAGCTAAGGTGGTGACAATACATCAAGGAGGGCTCCTGAAGTGGGGTAGACCGTGGTCACAAGAGAGAGGTGTAGTGAAGAGCCACCCACTGCACAGAAGAGTTGTGGCAGTGAGACACCAGGAGAGAGGGCTCATCTTGAATGTGGGCCAAGGGCTCATTGATCACCGTTGTCCCCTTTGTCACACCCTTAATGGATCCTGTGTGTCTGCTCTCATTAATGACACCGGTGGCCCTAGGACTTGGCCTTCTGATGGCTTGCGATCAAAGACAGCTAGGTGGATGGCCACATATGTAACTTCTGACTTACACAGCTCTGAGTACATGAGGGCCAGAGAAGGTTCTGGGATGTGCATCCCTCTCCCCCATTATACCAGTGCTCCTCTGGTTGGAAGAGACCACGGATATGGCTCTGTTACATCTCTTCCCTTTTGTCTCCCCAAGGACACTTAGCCTGTCAAAGCCACCATGGCCCTGTCCCGTGAGACAGGCTCCCACAGAAGGACCTCGCACCTTATTCCTCTCCTTTTGCAGTGAGCACTGCCTGTGGCCTGATGGGGCTGGAGTCTAGTGTCTCCTTTAGCTCGCAGGAGCACAGGGCGGAGTGATGGCATAGACTTTCAGCTTTGGGGGTACCTCTCTTTGTCCACATGTCCCCCTCCAAAGCCAGAGGTGGGGGTGTGCATGTCCATAGCTCCTCCTGCTGTCTCTGGGGCCACAGCCAGCTGCTGCCTGGAGAAGGGCCTCACACCGCCAGCTGCAGCTCATTCCACTGGTATGAATTCTGCAAACAACCTTTTTAATCATGTTTATGAACTCAGCGTACGTTTGTCGCAGGTTGGGTTTTCTGCGATGATGAAGAGGCTCGGCTGTGAAGCCAGCAGGTTGAGTTTTTCCATCTCAGCCTCCTGGTGTGGTCTTCCACTGCCTGCTCTCTTCTCCCCCCCCCCCCCTCCTATGTTCAGGAGGAGGACTAGCATGTTCCTTCATTTGTTCCTGCTGCTAAAGAGTTTACAAAGAGCTTTTGTGTCCCCCATAGAGCAGAGGGGGCTTCGCTGCTCTACAGGTGAACAAAGAAGGTTGAGGAACAGTGAGCTGCCAAGGGTGGTGGCTAGAAGCAGCTAAATGGAGCCTTGATCCCTGGTCCCAGACTGTGTCCTCTTTGTTCTCAGCCCTCAGGGCTCCTACAATCACTCTGTCTCCCTCTGTTGCCTCCCACCCCAGCCCAGGGACACATGCAAGCAGTCTGCAGCTGCTGCATCCAGCCCGCTTGTGCTGAATTGTGGTTTGCGGCTTCGGTCTGTTCCCACGGTGCCCTCCTTGAATGTCATTGAGTCAGTGGGGCTGGCTCTTCTCTATAGCCAGCTAGGAGAGACAGACTCCTAGGGTACACCCCCCAGTCTTGCCCACCCTTCCATGTCATGTGCAGAGACCTGACTGTGGGTCAGGGCCCCATGGCCTCAAAGAATGACATGAACTGGAGTCAGAGGGTACCTAAGTTTATGATTGTTAAGTGTCAAAATAGGGGACAGAAATCAGGTATTGGTACGTTTTTTCCATTTTCATCTGTGTGTGGATTTTGACCATGAATGTGGATATAAAACATTAATGCAAGTCAGAATGCCTCAGTAAGCAAGGTTTTCAGCAGTTCAGCTTCATAACAGTTATAAATAAACATTAAAATTTGGGGGGTGGGGGTGGCTTGCAGCAGAGCCTGGAGGTCCATACTTACCATCCTAGATACTTGGGCTGAGGCAGGAGGATGATAGTTCAAAGCCAGCCTGGGCAACTTAATGAGATCCCCATCTCAATATTAAAAGGT
>CABHPQ010170161.1:28338-41420 GCA_902168405.1 Peromyscus aztecus
CCCCATCTCAATATTAAAAGGTAAAAAGGGGGTTAAGGATTCAGTTAATCAGCTCAGTGATTGAGCACTTGCTTAATATGTGTAGACCCAGGTTCAGTTCTCAGGACTGCATAAAGAGAGAAAATACGTGAAGAGGCGGTCATCAGATCCTGGGTTTGGAGGGACTGGAGGAGAGAGCTTTGGGAGCAGCTAGCAGAGCGGAGTGCTTCCAGGCTGAGCTGTGGAAACTTGGTAGGAAGCACTGGCTGTGGTATTAGAATTGTGGGTGACCCTCCCTCATCGGTGGAGCCTTTTACCCCAAAGTGTTTCATTGAATTTTTTTCTGGTTCCCCAGGGCAGTTCAGAGGTCAGGGCTGCCCCATGACCCTTAGTCTGGCAGGGCGTGTCTGGAGTTGGACTAGAAAGCTGCCCATTTGCTTTCCAATTCTGCTTCTATTGTTGAAGGGAGCAAGCATACCCCCTTCCCTTAGAAAAAGGGAAAAGGCTTGGCCCAGAGTGTGGAGATCTGGGCAGGTGCACACAGGCCCCATCAGTCTTGAATGCTTGAAATGCTGCCTCCCTGAGAGGACTGGCAAGGAATAGTTTCCCACTCTCCTGTTTTAACTTTAATCTTTGTTAGCACCAGCTTTACCAAATGGGCATCCCATCTCCCCAGTCCTCTGGGGTGAGGACTGTGGCCCTTAGCCGCCCTGTTTACCTTTGCACTCCTGGCTTCCACACCAATAGTCAGGCTCAGAGACTGGGCTCTTCTCTGAAACCCCGTTGCTGGTACTTGTTGAGGCTCCATTTGATCTGTGAGAGGCAGAGGTTAGCTGTGTAGGTCGGCGCAGACAGCATGTAGTGGTGTGACTGAAGCCCAGGAGTACCGGGTCCCATCCTGATGCTCTGAACTTAGCCTTCTTGGCATGCATGTGGGTGGTAAGGATTTGAAGTCACCCCAGAGCTGCGCTGAAAAGTGGGAAGTAGGGGAGGTCACCTGGGTCAGAGGTCCCGGGAAAGCACGGAGCAGGTGAGCTCTGCCTGTCTCTCCTCTGTTCGCTTTTCACTGAAGAAATTTCAGATGTGAACCAAAGCAGAGAGAAGGGTGTTACAGAATGTGTGACAACCATGTGGCATTACCATTTGGTCCACCCTTGGGCCCTCTCCTCCTGGCCCTCATTTTCTCTTCTGAGAGCTATTAGGAGGCTTCATGTTGGTATTTCCTCTGTAGTGAGCTTCCGGCCCGGAAGGGGCACATTTGGAGACTGGAGGCCCCACTGTAGACTCCTGTGGTCCATGGGAAAATCAGACCCGTAGGAGATCACAGCACAGAACTCGAATGCTCCATCAGTACCAGCACACCTTAAACAAGGGCTTGTGTCGTGTCAGGAGTGGTCCCACCTCACACACGCTTTTATCTCACGGGTCCTCAGGACGGTCCAGTGAGAACGATATTGACCTTATTCTCATATATGGATATGTGGAATGAAGGCTCAGAGATGCTAGGGAGTGTGCCTAAGCTCACATGGGAATAAGGAAACCAAAAATCAAATGCTGGTCTCAGCCCTGTCCTTTACTCCATCACGCTCAGGGGTGCTCTGAGAGATTGTGTTTTAGAATTGTTTTGCTGCCTGGCCCCATTGTAGCCTCTGGGTAAGCCTGGAGGTTTCAGTTGGGAGCAGCTCTTCGGACTTGCTTTCTTGCTTAAAGTATGTATGTACTCAAAGTGATTTATGATTTTCTCTTGTCCAGGTGGGGCAACTCTCCTCTCTTGCCAAGGTCATAGCCTCTCCTTCCTCTTGCCAAGGGGGTGGTGTTATCTTTTCCTACCTGCTAAAGTAGACCAGGGTGGGACTTTTTTCCTGGTGGGAGGCAGAGTGGGATTGGAGAGGAAGGGTAATTGCTCTGCATTAAGAAAGAGTTAAGTACGAGGCTGCATGGGGTCTAGGATTTCCTGTGGCTGTCCTGTCCTTTGCCACCTGTTCTCCAGTCCTCCCTGGTGACTGCCTGAGCTCTCCAGTCTCTCTCTGTCCTCCAGGAGTACTGCGCCCTCCACATGGCGTGGGCACCTCCCCAGCAGGGGAGGAAACACTGAGCCTCCCGTTATCCTGAAAGCTCTGGTGATGTGGAGCTGCTTTCTTGCACCCTCCACAGGAAGCAAAGTCAGAGTCACTGGATCTAGTCCTTTGCCCTGCCGTGGAGGACCCCCAAAGGAGAACCCCTTCTCTGTGAAGCGGTCCTGGTGGGCAGGTCTGAGTGGCAACTTTGGGACATAGGAATGTCTCTCAGCATCCTCACAGCAAACCTCTACATTGCTGCCACTGGCTCCTGCCTCACTTCCCAGGAAGGGAACTTTGCCAAGCACCTGCACGTGTGTGATCATGTGCCAAGGGCCTCATGGGTATTGTCATCACCTGATTCCCATGGAGATCTAGGAAGTAGTTATCACTATCTGTCCATCTCACAGCTCTGTAATAGAAGATATCAGGGTAAAAGAGAGTAAGTAACTTGCCTCAAGTCACATCACCTGTACATGCGGGAATAGATGTTTGAATTCAGGGCTGCCTGACTATGGATCCATTGTTCCTTACACTGGCTCGCCTCTGCTGTACCATGGTATTAAATACAAGCAGGGCATCAATGCCCCTGACTGATTGTGTATGTGTTGTGTATTATAGTTGTGTCAGTAACATAGCATGGGTTTCTGAGAGCTGGGGTTTGGTGGCTACTATTGTCTTTGGATCTGTGTGAGATGATGCACTAGTGACCAAGCTTGGGAGAAAATGCTAAGCATCACGAGCCATAAAAGGAAGCCAAATTACAATAGTATGCTATTTTCTTGCTCCAAAAGGGAGAAACTAGAGGGTTTGTTGTTACAGTATGGGGAATGGAACTCAGAGCCTTTAAAAAAATCTAATAATAATCACTAACTTCGTGCAGCTCTGCTTTGCAGTTGGCAGTATAGGCACTGACACCTCTGTGGAAAATAGCATTGCATAGGGCACCAGGAGCCTTAAGAACAGTCCTCGCTGACCAGGCTGCACACACCAGTCTTCCTCCCAAGGGAACAGAATTGCTCTCACATGTGCTGTGCATTGGGGCTCTTACTGAAGAGCAGTTTATAAAGGAACATTGCAAATGACTCAGCAGCCCTGAATTAGGGGAGAGAAAGTGTAACGTATGTGCAGATGCGTGGGTTAGGAAAGTTACGGAACACCCATGCGAAATGTCTCCACGTGGTTTATCTCACACACTGCGAAGTTCTCTTTTGGGATCCGGTCTCTGAGTTTCAGAAGACACATACTCCTGCAGCTTTGCTTTCTGTGCCTTTAGCTGTTGCCTTTACCTTTCCTGCTGCTGCACTAAAATACCCCAGCAAGGCAGCCTAAAGGAGGAAGAGGTTATTATGGCCAACAATCTGAGGATGGGGAAAGCATGGTGGCAGGAGATTGAGGCAGCTGGTCACATTGTGTGTGCAGCCAGGAGACTGATAAAGATGGATGCTCGAGCTCAGCTCCTTTTTATGCAGTCCAGGACCTAGTCTCTGGGTCTTAACCTAATCACGGTACCTGCCCCATCCCCTCTACCCCGCACATGCCCAGAACCCAATCTAACCTAAGTAATACTCACAGGCATGTCTGGACACTAGGTGGCCCTACCCTAGTGGTCTTGTTGTTTTAGACAAGTATATTCCTCTAGCCCTGTTCCCTCGTGAGCTGTTCTCAGGAGCCTGTTTGTCCCCGCGAATCCTCACTCCTCATGCTCAGCATGGTGGGCATGGCTTGTATTTGTGATAGGCCCTGGCCTTGGGTGGTGATCTAGTCCTGCATGTATACCCCGGGGGCTATGGAAGTGGGCAGGGTTCTGCCAGCCCAGAGCTCTGCCATGTGTCACTGGGCTCAGTATAAAGTGGAATGCTGCTAGCTGGGCTGCATACAGACCAGGGATGCATGGAGAGTAGAGTCCTCTCCCTGCTCCCTCACCATCTCTGTTCAGGTGCAGGGTCTGCAGTGGGTGGGAGCCAGCCCCGAAGGGAGGGCATAAATCTTCAGTTTCTTGTAGTTCTTTCCTCCCATTCTGGGTAGGATTATCACACTCAAAGAACATAATATTCTGCTCTCTGTCCTCTCCACTTCCGCTATTGCCTCCTGCCACCTCCAGTGTTCCTGAAGCAGCTTCTAGGGCTCTCTAGAACAATGTTATTCTTCCTTTACTCTCAGCAGGCAGTGCACAGGTAGTAGGTTGAGCCCCCAGGAGCGAGTCATGTAGGGCTGTAAACCAGGTGGGACTGAGATGGCTACCTTGGGGCATGTTGGGCCTCAGCCTAGTGGAGCACCTGCCGCCGGTCCCTCTCTATGGACATGCCTTCTGCTTGGTATTGGGAGCCCTTGGCATCCTCCCACACCAGTCCTCTCCCACCCTACCTCTAGCAGATCCTAGCCTGGAGACAGGAAAGCCCCCAAGATGTGATCTGGCAGAGCCTAGGGAAGAACCTGGATTCCTATGGCGGAGCGTTTTCCTCCTCTTTGTCTGGCAGCCCCCTGAGGCTGGAGACAGTCCTTACCCTTCTCTGTGTTCCCCAACAGATAGCATAGCACAAGACCTTGTACAGATGATGTAATAGATAAACAAGGAGCTCCAGCAGTGGCTAGTGACCCATGCCCTAGGCAGAGTGACAGGTCACTGTGTTCAGAGCCCTAACTCTCCCTTTGTGACATCTTTGACAAGTCGTTTCCTCTCTGAGACTCAGTGCTCATGACCACGTGTGTGATCTCCAAGGATATTTGTATGCCATGGAATAGTGTGGTGTCCTGACTGCTGGATGCCATGTGTCCCTTTGTGATAGCTGAAGCCCACATTCCTTTATTCCACAGTACTACATCTCGAGGAGTCCTGTAAACCAAGTCCCCAGGCCTCCTAGTATAGCCTCTGCACTAGCCTACGAAAGTTGGGGTGTTCAGTAATAAAGGAGCATGGACAATGTCATCGACCAGCCTCAAAATTCAATATAGAAAAATAACCCTTGCAGGGTGCAGAGGTGCACACCTGTAGTTCCTACCACATGGCAGGCTTTGGCAAGAGGATCCATGGAGTCCAGGAATTTGAGATCATCTTGGACAGTGCATTAAGACTGCTTTTCAAAAAGAAAGAAAAAAAGAAACTAATAACTCAATACATTGACATCCCATAAACCCATGTGATATGTCTCCCAGGAACTTTTATACCTTCTTGTGTCCAAGGACCACAGAATGGTTGACTAACCCATCGAGTTATGGCTACATTTTCAGAGCCTCTTCCGTGGGTTGAGCCCAGACCTGGGACTGGATGTGCACTCTCTCCACCCCAATAAGTTCCCAGAACTCTCTAGAAGGCATGACCACCTTTGTCCTTCAGTTTTCAGGAAAAGAGACTCAGAGAGACTGAGAAACACTCAGTTTTCACAAAAGTTGGCTCTTGTACCAGCTGTGTGACTCAGGGCCATGTTCTTCCCCCAGAGTTACCCTGGCCCCTCATCCCCATATGGTTGAGCCTTGCCTGAGCTGTGGAGATAGTGTTGTTGGCTAAGCATCTTAGTGCTGGACCAAATCACAGCCAGGGAAGATTGGCTAGGGGGACCAGCCAGCAGGAAACAGTCAGACACCAGGCCCCTGCTGCTGCCTCCTTCCAGAACTCTCTCTGTGTGCTGGCTTTGTTTAGGGAGGCTGAGGAGGACAGGAATCAAAGGCTTCATTGATTTCTGTCTCTTGGAAATAGGCTGTCAGGCAGTTAGAGACCCTGGCCTGGTAGCCCACGTTAGACAGGGGTTGATGGAGCTCTAGGCTCTATCGTCTGAGAAACCCTTGGGACTATGCAGCCTCTACTTACCATTCTAAGATTCCTCTGTCTCCTGTGTCCTCTAGTTCTTCCCTCTAGAGAGCCAAGGCTTCCAGACTCAGCCTTGACCCTCAGTCAAGCTCCTTTAGTGGCCAGACTCTGGGGCGACTCCTGCCTGCTTGGGGACCCGTGGGTGTCAGTTTCAACAGCAGACCCTGTTGGGGACAGTTGACCCCAAATAGTGCCCTCTAAGGTAACAGCTGCTCACATGAGACTGTTTAATGTCTTTGTGACTTCATCTTCTTGACCCAGACTCTCCCCACTTCCCCAAGAGGCTGTCAGTTACAAGGACCCATGTCTCCATAGGGGAGTAGACAGGCTTTCTCTTTCTTCCGGTCTCCACACCCCTTTCCCCATTCCTTCCAAGTCTGTAGATGCCTCAGGAGCTGGAGTGCTGATGCCCTACTTTCTCCCTGTTTGTCTAACTTGCAGGAGGCCAGATCACAGCCCTGGTCTTGGGTTCTAGCCCTCCCCAGATGGCATGAGGTAGACAGATCTCAGGAGAAGAGAGGCAGCTGGTGGCATGGCTGTCCCTTCCCAGGAGCCACCAGGCAGTGTCTGCTTTGGGAGGATTGCTGGCAAGTCCCTCTCACCACCCCACCAGACCCTGTGTTGCAGGCAGACAGTGAGCATCAGTGGCAATGGGTCCCTCCAGATGGTGAGCCCCCCAGCAACCCCCTGAGGGGGACCATGTGGCCGATAGTCTCTTTAGTCACGGTTTGAAAGCCAAGTGATGAGGAGAAAGGGCTAGCAGGAGCCAGATCCTGTGGGTGCCAGCAGCACAGAAGGGAAGCATGTGCTCCACTAGGTTTGTACCACCAGGACCTTCTTCCCACCAGAGTCAGGAGCCTTGAGGGGCTTCCTTTCCAGGGCTCTGGGTTCCTCACTCCTCCTGAGGGCTTTGAGCCCAGCCTGGCCTCACAGCATGAAGCTCAGAGCCACTGTAGCACCACATACCCATTCCTACTCTGTACCTTAGTTTCCCCACCATGGGCATCTCCATCTTCCCAAAGGCCACACTGTTCCTTAGAAGAGGCTTTTAGCAATAATGGATGTGTGTGCTGTAGCCTGATTTTTGTATAGATGCTAAGGGCTCCTGGGATGAAGAGGTGAAGACACCGCCTGAGTCCCCAGGTACCACCCCACTCCCCTCCATCCCCAGGAGGTTGTATGCCATTGCTTCCTGCTGGCAGTGCCTGGTTCTGGAACTTAGCACCACTCTGATTGGACCATCCTTGGGCAGTCAGGCAAGCAGGCAGATGCCTGGACCAAAGCACGTTTCTTGCACCTGCCAGTTGGTAGAGCGGTCTAGAAGATGCCAAGTTCATTTCCGGCTCTCAGGCCTTGGCCAAGGGAGGTGCAGGGGCCAGGAAGGATGTCCTCAGAGCAGTTCCTAGGCATCCACCCTCAAAGTGGAAAGGGGCTGTTGACTCCTACTGCAGGAAAGAGATGGTTTTCAGTTTTCTTTTTCTCAAAGCTCTTTTGTGTGCTGTAGTGGAGGAAGGCACATTGGGTCACAGCCTAGTTGAGGTGGAGGGATGAGGAGAGGGGGATATGACTTGTCCTTGGCTTGGCACACAAGCTTGGAACACCTCCCTGGGCCCTGACCACCTGTAAACTGAGCAGGGTGGGGAAGGGCCATCTTCTGGTTCTCCCATCATGGGTGTTCATGCTCCCTTGATATCCTAGTCATGCTTCAGCCTGTAACGCCAGCATGGTGACAAGCCCCTTGCCTTTGGCTCTTGTGAAAGCCTAGCTTGCCTTTTATTTGTCTTCAGATGGTGTTGGCTGACTTCGTGGGATGCTTGAAGTTATATTTTGAGATCTGTTAGTCAGGGCTGTGTTGTCCCTGTCACGGTCCATGACTTTGCACACTTGGTTCCAGCCTCCTATCCGTCCTGCTTTTCCACAGTAGGGTCACCCTGTGCCTCACTTTTGCACTTTTTTTTGGGGTGTCTGGTATGTTTCATGTTTGAGATGATCTCTCTTCGCTGTCAGAGCACCCAGAACTGACCATCTCTGTCCTTTTCTTCTGTATCAGTTTATGTACAGTGCGTTCCAAGACCATCCCCACTGGTTAGAACAGTCAGGAGCCCTGTCTCATTTCTGCTTTCACATCCAGGTCAGCCTGCCCATGCTGAGGTCAGCTTGCTGGCAGTCATATACACTGTCCTAGGATGGTGGCTCAGGGGCCGTATCTGTGACTCGGAGCCCTTTCCTGGTGCCATGACAGAGCCCTTGAGGTATGTGAAGCTTGACTCTGAGCCTTTGGTGGTTGCTGTAACCTTCCAGGTCCAAGGAGTGGCTAGGTTAATGGTGGTGAGTGTTAAGCTGCCCTGGAGAAGGGGTGTGGACCTGGGAGGACCTGGTGGGGAGGGGGTCTACTGTTCACACTTGAACTTCTCTCTTCTTCCTTTTCCTTCCTTCTTCTACCTACCTCTGGGCTTTGGGGGCCATCTTAAGTCTAGGACCATAACTAGACCATACCCATGCCTGGGGTAACTTCCAAAGCTCCTTGGGTAGAGATGAGAGAATTGCTGTGTATGAGGATCTCGGGTGTCAGAAAGAGGAGGGGACAGGCCGGAGGGCTGAGTGACTGATCTTGACTGATGATGAACAGGCTTGAGATAAAGAAAAAGATGTTGGCTCTTTCCTTCCCTTGCTTTATTATTATTTTTTTCTTTTTAAGGATTTCTGAGATAGTCTCTCTATGCAGCCCAAACTGGCCTTAAATTCAAGACCCTTCTGCCCCAGCTATGTAAATGTTAGGATCATAGGTGTGCACTACCACACCTGGAAAGAAGTTGATGCTTTAAAAAATATTCACTTCTGGTTATGAAACTAGAGTGTAAATCATTAGAGAATACTGGGAAGAACTGAGAAGTACAAATCAGTGTAAATTAAAATCACTCACAATGTCATTCTCCGGAGAGAGCCACTGCTCACCTGTTGGTGTTACTAGAGATGTGGGGAGGCGGGGCTTCAATTGCAAAGGACATTAGCTTAAGAGATGGAGACACAGGACAGTGCATTTGCATATACTCCAGGAAGACTGGGCAGCCAGTCAGCACCACACCCAGGCTCAGAGGTGTGGAGGGTGAGCCTGGGAAACTGTGGTAGAA
Source organism: Peromyscus aztecus (assembly GCA_902168405.1). NCBI lineage: Eukaryota > Metazoa > Chordata > Mammalia > Rodentia > Cricetidae > Peromyscus > Peromyscus aztecus. The sequence continues at coordinate 37,314 of CABHPQ010170161.1, forward strand.
TACAGAGATGTAGAATGAGAAGCGCCTGTGGTAGCCCTGTCCAGAAAGAGAGCCCTGGGCTTCCCTCTCAGGCTCCTAGCGGCAGAACCTCCTGCTCTGCCAGCACGCTGATTTGCTCTTGTCTCTGGGCAAGAGAAGGTCAGTCACTTTTTGCCTCATAGGTTTTACCACTCTCCTGTTCTGTCCTCCGGGCTTCATGGAATGAGCACAGCCTCTGTGAACCGTGATCTCTTCCACACACTGTAAACCCCCTCAAGGCCAAGGTGGCTCATTCTGTGTGGTGTTTGCCACGCAAGCATGAGAACCTGAGCCCTAATTCCCAGTACGTGTGTGCAAAGCTGAGTGAGGCACTTTGTGCTTGTGATCCTAGTGCTGGGGTGGCCGAGACAGGAGGATCCTGGGAGCTTGCTGGCCAGCCAGCCTAGCTAAATCAGTGAACTTCAGCTTCAGAGAGAGCCTGCTTCAAAAAATAAAGTGGAATGCAATTGAGGAAGATGCTCCAGGTAGACCTCCGGCCTCCATATGTCCGCAAACATAGACACAAAACCCCACCTCTTGTTCTTTGCCACATCTCCATGCTTTCAGACCTGCCACTCAGGTTCCCACATGGTTCCTGTGGGCACGTCTATCCCTGTGCCCTCTAGGGCTGGTGTGGCTGGAGAGGGCAGGGCTGCTGGCTCGGCTTCCATAGCAGGTGAGGTGTAATACCGTGCTGGAGGGTATGTGATGGCAGCAAGAGGGGGAAGCCCATTCCAGGCTGAGGAATGGCACGCAGGCAGGAATGTTTATCCATGGCAGGTGCGCACTGTGAGCTCCTGCCTGGGCCAGGAGAAACCCCAGCCCCCTGGGCTCCCCCCAGCCCCATGCCCTTATATGGCTGTCCTTATATAGCTGCCCTGCACTCCCAGAGCCCAGGACAGGGACAGAGCCCTCCTACTGTCCACACTCAGGGCTTCAGCCAAACCCAGGATGGGCTTATCATCACAGCCGGAGTCAGCTGTTGCTTTGGGAAACCTTCTCTAGTCCAGCATTTTGAGATGTGCAGCCAGAAATACAACCCTCCGTTTGGCAAGAGTGTAGGATTTTGGCAGGCTGCCTTGTGGCCTATTTTAGGCTGAAAGGAGCAGAGAGAGTCAGAAGAGGTACTTCTCAGGCTAACGCCAGGACCCTCCCTGGGCTGAGTGGGCCTTAGGACCTTGCCATCTTTCCCTCCAAAAGCCATTCTAGGAGGAGGGTCAGGGATGAGAGACGAGGCTATTTTAGGGTGACTGCAAAGAAGGATTTCAGAATTTCATGGCAAGAACTGGAGTTTAGAGAGCTGGTTGGTTCCGTGGTCCCAATGAGTGGCCGTGTATAATGGGAACACATAAGCGTGTACCTGGACTGTCTCTTAGATTCTTTCCATCTAGAAAACAGGCTCACTGACCTGCTCTGCCTTCCAGAGGTGTGCTGTGACCTCAGGGGATGGCTCATTTGCTAAAAGCCTACCCTGAGCAAACACACCAGTCTCCAAGAAAACCAGTCAAAAGAGGCTAGGGAGATGGGAATAAAAACCATTCTGTTGCTGGCAGGTGCCTGCTGGGTCAGTGAACAGGGTAATGATAATGACTGATGAGGGACACAGAGTTGCCTGAAGCTTCATTTTAGACTCTGGACCCGAGCTGATGAACTTATCACTTGGACAGGTGCCTTCATCTGAGTAGATGGGATGGTGGAGAAGCCATCCACCAGCCACAGTGAGGGAAGTCAAAGCCTGCTGAAGGCTGTGTGCTCTGCAGAGCATCTGCACGAGGTACCTGTAGTGATGCTACAGCTCAGAGAGGCCACCTGGACGCTCAAAGGGACTAGGGTGGGAAACCATACCCCTTTGCCAGTCCCCGTCATGACCTCCAGGACCTATTTTTGAAGATGGGATGCTAATGGTGGTGGCCACGGGTAATCATTCAGGAAGAGGAATGGAAAGGGGCCAGACTGTGTCAGTTCTCAAGGGCACTGTGTTCTTGGGAGTGTGTATAATGCAGCTCGGTGGTGGGTCCTCTGGCTAGACTTCCTGGTACCCATGGGACTCAGAATCTCCAGCTGTGTGGGGACAGCTCTGGGGATTCTGACACGGCCAGGGAAATAAAGGGGTCAGAACAACAAGTCCAAAGCTGCGACCCTACTGGTTCGTAGGGTGGCATTTGCCCTCCTGCTGAGGCTGGTAAAGTTACACAGTAGTGCATCAGAACCCAGTACAGATGCCTTGTGTAAATAAGGGTGACTGTTGCACTGGGCACTAACCACTCCTCTGCTCACCTCGGCCCTGTCCTGTCGTTTCCTTCTGACCCCAGCTTCTCTCCCGCGCCGTTCCCAGCCTTAAGCACCCATTTGTTTGCTGTCCTCCCTCCCTTCCTGATGCCCTGACGTTGGAGCCTAAACTGAGATGCAGAGAAGGAAGGGAGTCTCTCTGCAAGTGGACAAAGAACCAGACACTGGTGTCCAACATCACTCATTCCCCAAGCAGGGGCCTTCTAAACCATCCCAGGCCCATAGGCTGCACAGCTCACTAAGTCCTCTACCAAAAGGACTCTGAGTGCTTGGTTTGCTCTTGTCCCTTCTGATGATGATGGCAGTGACAGTGGCCAGCACATGTAGAGCCGTAGGCACCGGGCATGGTTTCAGGTGGTTCTCTTGCATTCACTTCTTAGAGCTCTGTGATAACATTGAAGGGAATACTGGAGACTCCACAGAAAAAGAAAGTGTCATTGATCAACTGAGTTGCTGAGGACTCTGCTTCCAAGCATGCCCTTCCTTTGTCACGTCCATTTGTGTCCGTGGGTGACAGACAGGCACCATATGTCTTTGTGTGGAGCTTCTCTCTGCAGTCCGGACCCACTCACTGCATGGGGGTAGACGTGTCGTGCATATATGTGTTGCTGTGGAGCAAATTATCAATTGGTTTCCAGGGGACAGAGGGGAGAGGCCAGCCAAAGGAGAGCTCCCCTGACACCAACCCGCCCGATCTGTGGGGTTCCTTCTGCAGCTATCAATTCCCTTCTGTCCCCCAGAGCTCAGAATAGCAGTCTGTAGTCAGGAAAGACAATGAAAAGCAAAGCACCTGACTGGGCTGGAGGGCTGCTGGTTCAGGGACAGTCAACCCTGGGGCTTCCGGCCTGGCTGTGTCTCACCAGCATGAGGCTTTTTATAGAGGCTGTGTTAGGCCAGCCCAAGTGAGCTGTGCATGGGCCTCATCTGATTGTGGCATATGGACCCTTTGCAGAGGTGGCCTAAGGAGACCTGGCACCCAGGGTGACCTGGGTTTGAATCTCCCCAGCAGCTGACTTGCCCTGCCCGCAGCCACATCGCGTAACAGGAGCAGCCGATCAGGGTAACTGAAAAAGGAAACGGGCTGCGCCCAACCCAGAGCTATTATTAAACTTTTCTCTAGCGCCTGCTCCCCACTCGGGCTTTTACCACCATGTTTGTGAGCTGTCCCTGGGTCACCCACAAAGAGTATGACCATTGTGAGCTGATACAGGAAGAACAGCACTGGAGCCTTTGTTTCCGAGAGCCACCAGTGGGACGCCCTTGGTTTAGTGGTAGGAGAGTGAGGAGTTTTCGGACCAGGTGTCTTGGGGTGTCTAGAACAGTAATCCTGAAAACTTCTTTTAGGTCACCTGGAGCATAAAGTGAGTTTCCGTTTTTACATGTCGGAAGCCTGGGCTGGCCAATGAGTGCACCCAAATGCACTTACAGAAGGCCGTGTGAGGCTTCCTAATTCTCACTGATCCCAAGGGAGACCAGGGTCTGTAGAGGGAACAGATGAGCCTGCTGAGAGCTGAGGTAGACCACCCTGGCGGTGTGTGTCCCGGGAAGCTCCAGGGAGCATGCTCACTGCCTTCTGCGAGCTGCAGAGTAGTCCGTCTCAGCAGATAGGCTCTTTTTGAGGAGGTGCTTCCTGCCTGTAGGACTAGACTTGTCCCCGTTTACCACAGTGTCTCCACTCACCACCCTTTCTGTGCTTCTGCATTCTTAAGGCCCAGTGCCGAGCTGGTTGGAAACACTGCAGGGCTGAACCTTATTCATAGGAGGTCTGGAGTTTTGACCCAGAAAGGACCTGCTGAATGT
>CABHPQ010170162.1:0-16621 GCA_902168405.1 Peromyscus aztecus
TGTGTGCTACCTTAAATGGTGAGAAATTGTGTTGTCCCTTCCTTCTTTCCTTCACATGGTGTTTCAAATGCTTAGGAGAGTTATTGTGAGACTGTCTCCTTCCTAAAAACTAACGTGTAACCAAAGGCACAGGAGGTGGGGCCTCAAGCTGATGATGACAGAGGAGTCCATCTGTGATGACCTGCAAGCAGCTCACCTGGAACCAGCTATCTAACTCTTGGAGACTTGTTCTCTTTGGATTTTCCTTTAGCTGGGTTTGTGAGATTAAGCCCATCTCTATACAAGCCCGAGTAATGAAAATTGGACAAGGGGCTCTGGAACTCCTTGGCAATAGCAGAGAACCACACTGCAATTGGTCTGCATGATGGAGTTTACTGGACAGGTGCCTCTGTCATCCCCAGGGATCTCTTGGTGGTGGGCTGTACTTGCCTCCCACAGGGATCAGATTGAACCAATTAGGAGACTTCTCTGACTCCTGGAAGCATGTCTTTGTCATTGAATGGGTATATGTATGTGGTGGGGGAGGGGCTCTCAGAGTATTTGAAAGTCACAGTCAAGTGTATGGCTGCAGTTGAAGCCAGTAGGTTTCCTAGGAGGATCCCAAGGGAAGTATCTCCCAGCTCCAGTGGCCTTGGGTTCTGCCTGGTTTAGACAAAGCCAGCACATGATCAGTATAGGCTTAAGACCCAGCAGGACGAATGTAGCTCATGAGCATCTTCTTCCCATCTTCCCTACCCTGCCACCACAGATATTCATTGCCTAAAGTATTACTTGTCTTGCATTTCTCAGTCCCATTTTGTGTCCATCACCCAGTTACCATTCATTAGACATTCAGGGGACTCACAGGTAACAAAAAGTATTGCTTTCTTCTCCGAGCTCATCATGGCCCCCAATTGGGTAAATAATTCATCTACTTGTTTTAATGAATATTGAAATGAACTCTTTAATGAATATTTATTTAGGAGATAGAAAATATTTACACCAACAGTGCCTTGCAGATATAAGACACTTAATAAATATCTCTTAAATTACTGAGAAAATCCCCATACAACATAAAATAGTCTTCCTTCTGTGAGTGCATATGTAAACATCTCCCCCCCCCTCTCTCTCTCTCTCTCTCTCTCTCTCTCTCTCTCACATACACACACACACACACACACACACACACACACACACTTCCATTTCAGAAATATTTCTTTCAATTAGAAGAATGCCTGCAGAAAAAATAATAATCTCATTGTGAAGAAGCACATTCTAATTTAGAAATGAAATGCATTCAGTGCCTACCATGCATTGACTTTGTACCCAACACAGGACAAGTCTATAGAGGGCATAGGTGTATGCCTTATCTGACTGAACTACATAAAAGTTGTTCTGGAGCCCAGAGTCCAGTAGGTCTGGACAAATTCTTGTGCTGAGGGGGATGGCACAGATTCTCTACATCGCTATACAGATGTATACTAGAGGAAGTGGGTGGCACTCTAACACCAAAGCCGTGTGACAAGCTGAAGAGGAAGTCCATGTACACCCAGTTTCTTGTCAACTCCACAGAGTGGCTTCTGGCAAAGAATAGCTTCTTTTTTATTTTCACTCAACATTGACATCATCAGCTGTCTACTTAGGACATAGAGCGATGGCCATGAAATTATGTGACACCAGGCCAAGGTAAGTCAGTGACTGTAGGGAGTCTAGGAAGGGAAAGTTGAGGATCAAACAAAAATGAAGGTTGCTGTGGGAATGTTCTGTATGGCAAATGTGTTGTTAATAAAATACTGATTGGCCTGTGGCTAGGCAGGAGGTATGGGCGGGACTAGCAGAGAGAATAAAAAGAACAGGAAGGCAGAAGGAGTCACTGACTGACTGCCAGTCGCCACCAGGACAAGCAGCATATAAAGATGCCGGTAAGCCACGAGTCATGTGGCAAGATATAGATTTATAGAAATGGATTGATATAAGATATAAGGACAGTTAGCAAGAAGCCTGCCATGGCCATACAGTTTGTAAGCAATGTAAGTCTCTGTGTTTACTTGGTTGGGTCTGAGCGGCTGTGGGACTGGCAGGTGAAAGAGATTTATCCTGACCGTGGGCCAGGCAGAAAAACTCAAGCAACAGAAGGTTTCAGGGTTTCATGGCAGAAGAGAAGGTGTGTCCTGTGTCAGAGCTAAGACGGTCAGGACAGGCACAGTGAAGGGGCAGTTCTGAACACACAGAAGTGTGGGGAAGGACAAGGAGGGAAAGTGGCCTGGGCTGATGAAGGAGGGTCAAGGTTAGGTTGTGGAGACTGGAGCTTGATTGAGACTATGAGGTCCTTAAGGGAAGATGGTCGGAGTGAAATGGTGTTTGGAGGAGTTGAGAGAATAAAGAACTAAAAACGGAGCAGGAAGTCTGGTGTGACAGTGTTGTGCCACCCAGCTCTGACTCCTTGTGCGTTGACAGACTCAGTTTCTGTATCTGGAAAATCAAAGGGCAGAAACAATCACATAGACCACTTACTACTAGTCTGTCCAAGTTCATCAATATTAGCTGTCATTATCATGGGACCAAGGTAATGGGAAATTATTTTAAAATATGTAGACAGAAGAGAAAACGAGGGTTAGTTCTGTGGATGGGATGTCTTTTATAATTTGGAAAAAAATTAAAAAGGAGTCTCTTCAAAACTTTGGTTCCTTCAATGAAGCTGTCAGGTGCTCACTTGGACATTGGTGGTCAGGAACGGTGCTGTCTTTGCAACTATAAACCCCCAAAGACTACAGTCTCAGTCACTTTGGAGCTCTGATGTGTCCCTTGCCCCTAAGTCTGCCTGGCCTCTAAGGCAATTCCCATCATATGGCACAGCTACTGAGGACTCTGAGGCTTCCAAAGTGTCGGACCAAGGGTTGACACAGCCGCTAATGTAGGACCGTATATATTCCCATTAATATCTAAATGCATTACTAAAATTAAGACGGGGGTAAAGCCCCTTCTAAGTAGCTGATGCCCACAGGATATTCATTTTATGTTTCACTCAGCTGTTGGAGTCAGTCTCCCAAATGGTTTGGCTCTGGTACCAAAAACCTCTGTCAGGACAACAGTGCCCTGTCCCATCAAGTTCTAGCCAAAGATGCTGCCACCAAGACACTGAACAGCTTCTGGGAATCTTTTAACCCACGTTACGGCCAGTCTTCAAAGCTTACGGGTGGAAAAAAAAAATCAGTTTTTAATTGAATCGCTGCCATGTACTAGTAAGGCTAGTTAAGCACATAATTAATTGTTGTAACTATAGCAACAGGATTAACTGGCACTATTAGGGTGGGCACCAGGGGTGCAACAGGAGGCTGTTAAGGAGACAAGTGTTACAGATTGCAGAAAATAATTCACTCCCCTCCAGTGGTTCTCCAGAGAGCCGCACACTCTTTTGCAACCCAAAATAAATCCATTTAATAATATTTTCTTAGATCCATGCAGCTTTTCTTATCCCAGTGGGCCCTGGGGTGCTTTGTAAGCCATGAACATAAATATAGATCTGGAATAATGTATCAGGCCAGATTTTCCTAGTACTTAAACAACTCTCTGGCGGTTTGTTCTGCACCTCTGGAAGCTCCATTACCTTCAGGATGCACACAATCAGTAATTTATTAAGTGGAGTCCCCACAGGCCCAGGGCCTGAACACTCTGGCATGGAGAGAGACGGCTCCTGAGACGGGACTTTTATTTATTTATGCTCCACTTCATTCCAAAAAGGATTAGAACAGCCTTGCAGAACACACAGGGTTTATCAGCATGAAATAAACCCAAGCAGGAAATCCAAGCCTGGGCGCATCACAGAGAAAGAAATGTCTAGATATACAGAAGCGGTTTGTCCATACGTTATAAGAGGATGGAAATAAAAGGAGCGGCTTGAACTAGCTAAACAATTTCTCCAAAGTTCAGGGTTATCTAGTGGGTAAAACTAAGGACCGTGTATGTGTCTCTATGATAGCTGACCCCACAGAGAATAAAGAGAAAAAATGCATTTTTTTCTTTTACAAAAGTGTATAGGAAAATATCTTTGTAATCTTTGGGTGGAATATACATATATATATATATATACATATATTCATAAAGGTACCTGAAAAAAATAGAGATGTGAATATGATCAAAACACACCATGTGTTTGTGTGTGTATGTGTGTGTGTGTGTGTGTGTGTGTGTGTGTGTGTGTGTATGTGTGTGCACGTGCATGTGCCCATGCATATGTGAACTCATAACAAAATATCTTACTGGGAACACTTAGCAGATGATAATCTGAAAATGTTTTCAGTTGGATATGGTGGCTCATGCTTGTCATCATAGCTTTCTGAAGCAGGAAGACTAAATTTCAAGCCAATCTGGGCTGCTTTATGAGACCCTGTCTGAAAAAAATACAAAGACCGGGATGTAGCTCAGTGGTAGAGAGCATGCCTAGCATGTTCAAGCCCCTGCGTTCAATCTCTAGCATCAAGGAAACAGCAATCGCACTCTGTGCTCTTGGAGCCAGGCTTGGGGACACATGACTGTAAAGCCAACGCTGAGGTAGGAGGACTCATGAGTTCAAGGACAGCCAGGACCACATGGCAAGACTCTGTCTAAAGAAAATTAAAAAGGATAAACACGCAACAGTCAATTAAACCTCTATACTCTTAAAAAGTAGAGAAGAAAAGGGTTGGGAGTATATACAGAAGATATTTGCAATATATACTTATATACAGAACATTTAAAAATTGACAACAGGATGTCAAATAATTCCACTATAGAAAGGGCCAAATCATGTAAATAAATAATTTATAGAACAAAATTCCTGAATTGCCCAAAAGGACATATAAAAAACCTACTCACCTCCAGAAAACGAAAATACAAGTGACAGTGAGATTCTATTTCACACATCAGATTGACAGAAACTAAAAATACTAAGAGATGGTGAGGATAGGGGTAAAAATGCTTTTCAGGTGGGAGGAAGCCTGGTCTAACCTCTTTGGACAGTGACCTAACAAATCTTGGTCACACTTCCTAGGAAGGACAGCTGGTCTTTTCATTCCATAGACCTCAGCCAGAATTTGATGGTGAAGAAAGGATGAAAATGAAATTTGAATGCCGTAAATAAACCACAAGGAACTTTGCCACTTACTTGTTGTTGAATTTGGTAGATAAGATGATCTACAGGCCTGGGTGATGTGTTATGAGATCACTTGGCTGCAGTTGGGATTGTTAGAAACTTCTGTATGCAAAAGAAAGCCTTGTTAGCTAACAACAGGCTAGAAAACAAGATATTTTTCCCCTTTTCCATTTCCCCCTTTCCCAAAGTATCACAGCTGGCTGTGCATCTTACAATTTGACTTTGTACATAGACTAGCTTGCCTCCAACTTAAAATTTCATTGTACATATTAAATATAAAACATCCTGATAAATTAGAGGTAACTTCTTAAAATCCATCAGTCAACTAGTAAAGTTTAGTGCTCACATAGCTCTAATTTAAAACTCTATGTATGCTATTTCTGCTTACATCTAAATTCTATACACTTTGTTTGTGACTGTGGCTTTAGTATACTTACTGAAGAACGTGAGAGGACTGGAGATGAATTTTTAGAAAAAGAAACAACCTCACTGCTTTCTGCTTATTTTGTGTTCTTTGTTAACTTGTTCCCTTTTGTTCCTTCATTTTTGCTTTATTTTGGAATAAAGCTAAGTCTGGGCATTCATAAGTAAGAGTAAGTCCCCATGTACTTATTTCTTTCTCAAACAATCACATAACTTAAGAAGAGTCGGAAAGCCCATCTCTGTGAAACATATTTAGGAAGCTAAGGTCAAGATTTTGTTTTCTATTAAATTGTAACGGCTCATTTGATGACTCAACTCATTATTTATTTATTTAGTTCTGTGTATAGGTATGGGTGTGAAATGACACATTATAGAGGCCAGAGGGTAACTTTTAGGAGTCAGTTCTTCCCTGCCACCTTCTGGGACACAGGGATCACACTCAGATTCTTGGGCCCACATGTAAGTGCCTGTACCCACCGAGAAACCTTGCCAGCCCTCATCAGTCTTTCTTAGTAACGGATCACCAGGTTTTTTAAATGAAGAATTTATACTCTTTAGGATGCTTGTGGAGGCAGGGCCTGGTGACACAGACCTGTTATCCCAGGCACTCCAGAGCCCGAGTCAAGAAGATCATAAATTCAAGGACTGCCTGGATTACAGAGTGATATCAAAGCTATTCCAGGAAACTTAGTGAGGCTCTGTTTCAAAATTAAAAATTGGAAAGAATTCTGGGGATATAGATGAGATATAGCATACTTGCCTAGCATGTGGAAAGTCCTGAGTTCAATCCCCACCAGGCCTCCCCACCTCCCTGCCGCCAAAATAAAAGAAAATTATGTGAAACAGCTATTTATGGAGATAACTCCCCAGAGAATGAGGATAATGAACAGTAGGAATCTATCAGTGGTTCTTGGCCATTCATACTACTCAGCTCCTGCCTCATGCTGCCCCATGCAGGCTCTGCTGCTAACACTGTGGGCTTTCCCTGCACCTGCCGAACGAAGGTGAAAGTTTGGTGTGTGACTGATTCTCTTCTCTCATTACCTTGTGATTCCTGTTTTGTCTCTTAGGAGTGTGATAGGAGGCCCCCCCTTCAATACACTCACAGACAGGATGGTTGTTTGGATGCTCCCTGACTGAGCAGAGTCAGGCTCCTTGCAGTCAAGGCATCAGTACGCGCTATGAGATTCCCCAATATATCACCTGTCTTATATCAGTGACCTCTATCTGAACCGCAGTCCATAAGTGCAGAAGATGCTTGGTTCTGTCCATGAGGTCTTAGGCCAACTTACAAACCTTGTGCCATTTCTTTCCTTCTCCACAACCCCCCCCTTTAAAACATTTTGCAGGGTTAGAAGGCTCCCTTCAGAATGACCCCAGGGATCATATGGGCATGCTCCATGAGCCAACCCTTAAGAAGAGGAAAAGGAAGTGTTGGCATCTGTTCTTGTCTGAACTTGAAGTAGCAAGGAAAGTCAGCACATGGCCTCTATCCTGGGGAGGTCAAGTTTGGCATCTCATGTGAGGGGAGAGATGGAAAGGATCAGCCATTTGCCTTTTGCTGTGTTCTATGTGATTTTCCCAACACAGAATGTGTTCATCCCCCCCCTCCCCACACACAACGTTGCTCTCTCTCTTTGGTATGAAATAAACATTGCTCTATGATCTTGTATTCTCATACTTTCACTCTATTGTGGTGGTATTATGTTCCCCAAAATATTGTGCACCTCAATAAACTTATATGGGGTCAGGGCACAGAACAGCCACTAGATACAGAGGCTAGAAAATGGTGGCACTCACACCTTTAATCCTTGCATTCCAGAGACAGAAATCCCTCTGGATCTCTGAGTTTAAGGCCATATTGGAAACAGCCAGGCATGATGACACACCTTTAATCCCAGAAAGTGAGCCTTTAATCCCAGGAAGTGAGGGCAGAAAGCAGAAAGATATATAAGGTGTGAAGACCAGAAACTAGTAGTTTTTAGCTGGTTAAGCTTTTAGGCTTTTGAGCAGCAGTTCAGCTGAGATCCATTTGGATGAGGACAGAGGCTTCCAGTCTGAGGAAACAGGATCAGCTGAGGAACTGGCGAGGTGAGGTAGCTGTGGCTTGTTCTGCTTCTCTGATCTTCCAGTGGTCACCCCAATACCTGGCTCCTGGGTTTGTTTTTATTAATAAGACCATTTAAGATTCATGCTACACCATGGATGGTGTTGGGAGGAATCTGTTTCCCATCCAGACAGGTGAAAAGGTCAATTGTTTCCTCACTCTTGTAAACAAAATTCTAGACAAATCACATGCTTAATAGTTCAAACACCATAAAAACACCAGGAGACCACATTCATGTCTAACCTTGAGAGTTACCCAAGAGACTAGATGCACAAGCCACATAGCAAAGGTTGTTAAATATCCCTGGGAGAGGGATACATATCAGCCTCTCTCAAAGACCCGAGGAAGCCTCTTACGTGATTTGAGTTAAGCAAACCCCGCCTTCTCTCTCTGCTCCATAGAAGCTGAAGCCTGATCTCGTCTATCACAGCTTCTCTCTCCATCTGATTTCATTCTCACGGTCTTGCGGTGTTGTTTGAGGGTAAAACATCACCCTCCCCAGGTTCATGTGTTTGAACAATTGGTACCTAGCCCGTGGTGCAGTTTCATAAGGTTGTGAAACCTTTCCGGACATGGCAGCGTTGCCTGTAGAGCTGGGGCTACAGGGAGTTCTAGCTGGCCATGGTTCTGGCCCACGCTGCCTGTGTCCTGGTCAATGGAGACAGGAGGAGCCCCGACCCCATTACTATTGTTATGGACTCTTTCATGTCTTTTCTGTCTTGACTTGACCCTCTCTGACTGCGACCCAGCTAGTGATGAGGGATGGAACTGGTGTTGACATGGTTGGACTCACTTCACATTGATCTTTATAGGAAATTCTAGGGAGGGAAAATCAGTTGAGAGGGTTTTTTTTTCCTTTTCATTTGCTTGTTTGTTATGAGGCAGGATCTCATGTAGCCCAGGCAGGCCTTGAACTCCTTGCCATGTAGCCAAGAGTGACCTTACTCCTCTGCTTCTCCTGCCTCTACTTCCTGAGTGCTAGAATTATAGGTGTGAACGACCATGCTCCTGCATGCTAGTCAACTGTACTGCCAACCGAGCTACTTTCCTTAGACCTCAGGAAGTTCTTCTTTAATCTGTATTTTCTGAATGTTTGTAGTGAAAGATTATTCACATACTCCTTGTGTAATTAAAAATAAGTGAAATTAAATATGTGTTGGTTGAGTTTCCTCAACTTAATTTCCATCTACCAATGAAATAAATCTGAAACCTGTCATTTGAGTTAATGGTCCAACTTAATGTGCTGCTCTCTGGAAGAACACCAAACCGTGAGGCCCACTGCAGAGCTCGGTGCCTTTGATGGCTCTTAGGGTCACGACATGTGTCTTCTGATATTTGCTTTTCTAGGTCCGTGTGCAATGTGCCTTTGCCCTGGCGCTTTAACTTCCTGGCCCTTGGCCAGCATAAAGGGCTGAGTGGCCAGGCCAGCAGGTTCCCCTCTTGCAAACAGCAGAGAATAAATGCACGGTTACCTGGTCTGTTTCTAGTTGGAATCAAAGTCCAGCAGGTAGGATGTTTATGTGAGCGGTGAATTGAAGTGGGACTCTGTTTGCCTTTCTCAAAGAAGCTGAATAGCCACTTTTTTGTTTTGTAGACAGCATCCTGGGGACGTGTTGGCAAAGGGCAGAAACAGACTGAAAAAGGCGATTAGTGCTAAATGTACAAGTTCAGTGGCTGGAAACATCTGAGGTGAAGCAAGGCTTCAAAGGCATAGCCTGGCCTTTCTCAGGTGCCTCCCCACTTCCTGACCAAACTCTGCTAAGCTAGAGGAGAGTGTGATAAAGTCCGTCTTTTGATAAAACATCTTAGCCACTTGAGGTGAAGGACTCTCTCACGCCTTACACCAGACTGGTAACAAGCATGAGACTGGTTGGTGCGAAGCTCTGTATCCTTGGTATGGCTCTTTCCGAATGGTGGCCACGATTTTGTTTGAGTGAATACCCACATGTGCCATAGGAAGTAGGAGATGTCTCGAATTCACTTGAAGCAGTGCTCTTTTACTAATTCTGTTTCTCTATTTGAATACCTGCTCGGTGCTGGTCCCTCTGTAGCTGTGGACATACAGCTTGTGTGATGCTTCTGTCTTAGGCGGGGCTCAGATGTCACAGACATGACCAGTGCACTAAGCTGAGAGGAAATGGAAGTGAGGCAGGGCTGTGTGGTGAGTGTTAAGGACACAGGTGCTCCTTTATAAGGAACACCAAGGAAGGCCACTGAGGTCAGGGTGCGTGTACATGAGGGCAGTGAGGGGGTAAGTCTTGTAGGTATATGGTAAGAAGGTTCCATGAGAAGACGTGCAAAGGTACTGAGGTGAGAAGGTGTTTGATGTTTTAATGTAGTCCAGGATATGAGGAGACAAGATCAGAGAAGTGCATTCTTTAGAGGTCTCCAGGCTAATCCAAAGACTTTAACTCCTACTATGTTGAGCCACATAGAAATCTCTAGAGGGAGTCTTTTTGCAGAATGAAGATGTTCTATGACCTGTCTTGTCCTGTTAAAGGTCCATGCTCTGATTATCAGTAAAGGACAGAGCATTTGGGCCAACCTGGAAGCTACGACAACGAGGAAAAGAATGTGGCAGGAACCACATACCCTTTGTTTTTCCTAGTTGTGAAATGAAGTGTGATGTCAACTGTGCTGCATTTTGGAAAGCACTGAATGATAGATAAATATGCATAAAAGAAGCTGAGGCTGCACTGACTGACAAATTGGAGTCCAAAAATTAATAAAAGTATCTAACAGCAAAGGAGACAATCTGTAGTGTGAAGAGGCCACCTACAGAATGGGAGAAAACAATGACCGCCAAGAATGGGACAATGCATTGAATAGAAGTTCTGAAATGAAGAAATCAAACAGTCAATGAATACTTGGAAAAGTATTCACCATTCGTAGTCATGTGCAATTTAAGACTGCTCTGGGATTCTTTCTCCCTCCAGTTAGAATGGCTACCATCAAGGCAACACATTGAAGCGCACGCTGAGGAGGGTGTGGGGAAAGAGAAACCCTTATCTGCTACTACTGGGAATCTAAGCTTGTGTACTCACCATAGAAATCAGCACAAAAATGTGGTGTAGTATATATACATGAGGTGAAATATAATGATATTAAAGAAACCCCAGTACCTTCATGGTGCAAGGAAAACAACTGACTTCCCCAAACTGTCTACTTACTTCTATGCATGTGCCTTGACAATGCACACCTGCATACTAAATAAAGTTTTAAAAATTCAAAAAAAACTCAGGTGGAGAGTTATAGAAGATATCTAATGTTGATCTCTAGCTTCCATGTACGCATGTGCATCTACATACCCCCCTAAAAAAACATGCCCCTTTATTTCTCCAATTGTGAAATGGGGCATGACATTAACTGTGCTGTGTTTTGCAGAGAAGGTTTTCTGCAGCTGGAAGAATGAAATCATGGTATTTGCAGGAAGAAGAACAGAAGTGGAGATCGCTACATGAAGTCACATAAGCGAGACTTAGAAAGATAAGGACTCAATGATTTCTCTCATATGCAAACTTAGATTTAAAAATAACATGTATATGTAACTATACATGTGTGTAGGTTGTGAAACTAGAAAGGAGGTCATGGGAGGAAGAGATCCAAAGGGAGGTGGGATCTAGAAAACACAATGGGGTCCTTGTGGTAAGACAGCAGGTGAACTACCTGGAAGGGTAGAGAACTAGATAGAGGTTTGTGGAGGGAATAAATGTGAACCAGAACTCTTGACTATCACGTGGAAGGGCCTGAGTTCCATCCCCAGAATCATCAGTATCAGCAGTGTCATCATTGTCTTCGTCATTGTTATCATCATCACATAAAAGTGAAAAAGGTGCCGGCGGTGGTGGCGCACGCCTTTAATCCCAGCACTCGGGAGGCAGAGGCAGGCGGATCTCTGTGAGTTTGAAGCCAGCCTGGGCTACCAAGTGAGTTCCAGGAATGGTGCAAAGCTACACAGAGAAACCCTGTCTCGAAAAACCAAAAAAAAAAAAAAAAAAGTGAAAAAGGATATAAGGCAAGGAAACACCTTCTACTTGAAGCATCACCATCAAGTAGACCCATGTTCTAGACAGAGAGATAAAGAAGCCACTGCAGAATTATGTAAACACACACACACACACACACACACACACACACACACACACACACACGGTGGCAGAGATTGATATTGGAAATGCTTAGCCTATGATCTCTCTTGGGTACCAAACATCCATTGGTGACCAACAGGACAAATATTGGCCCCATGGAAGCCCTGTAGTGGTCCAGGCCCTAGATGAAGAGCTGAAGAGTAGGGGATATGAGGAGTTAATAGTCAAGTTTGAGTAGCTAGATGAAGAGCAGGTGGGGTGGAGAGTCCGGAAGGCAGGCCTCCTGACTTGAAGGGAGATCAGCACAGTTCAGGTAGAGAAAGATTCTTACACAATAACTAGATCATTGAGTTGGGCTAACTAGTGGATACTAGTGCATTGGGAGAAGAGAGGAGGAACTGGCCCTCTGGGCTTCAGAGAACATCCTAAAAGAAGAATCACACCAAGAAACAAAACTTGAGGTAAGAATGAATTAAAGGCAACGCTATCATATTTTTCTTCACCAAGTCTAATAAAAAGTTTAAAAAGCATGAAAATGTTACCAACATTAACAGTGGGGAGGGAGACCTTAGGCTACAACCACAAAGTCCATAGCTTGATGGTTCAGGAAAGAACTCAAGGTCTTGGAGAACAATTATCTTTGAAGTGTTGGCTCACAATGGACCCTCTCCAGGCCTCTCTCACAAGCCACAAAACTGAGTGGTTAGAACCACCAGAATTCCCACTGCGAGCCATATCTCCAAAGAAGAGCGTCTCTCTGTAGGTTCTCTTTGTGTGAGAAATAGTTGGGGTTTGGCTGTTGAAGAGTTGAATGGAATGCAAGTTGTTGAGGAGTAGCTTTCTACCCAGACACACACCATGACCAGGACACAAGGGAGGAGACACCTGGGAGGAACTAACCCCTGCATTTATGCTAGCCAGATGAAATTGGTCTTGTCCTGACACATGTTAACAAGCATTAGCAGTGAGGACCCAAAGCTGTTCTTTTAGGAAGAAAAAAGAAATTAAAAAGAAGGAGCAGAATCCATTAAGAACCCTCCAAACCTCTGATACTTTTCCAGGTTCAGTGGGCGGAATACAGGGTATCTACTCATCTGATAGCCATGGCTCAGTGGGAAAACAGCAACACAGCCTTTATCAGAGCAAACAGAATGCGTGGTTGGAGCTGAATAAACATGGACCAGATGGAAGGGCATTGTGATGATCCAGTCAACCCAGGACAGACACAAAGCTACCATTGGGCAAGAAGCACAAAGGGGCATGGTGTGAGCCGTAAGTGAAGGACAAGCTAGAGGAAAATGCCAGATGGGGCATAGGATGGGACATGATTCTTAGCACTTGCTTTATACTCCAAATGAATGCACTAAGAATGAGAATTCAGCTCAGCTCAAGACAAAGTGCTAAAGGCCATTTAATTTACAGCTACACATAGTGGCACACTTCTGCAAGCCATCTTTCAGGAGGCTGAGGCAGGATTGAGAGTTCAAGGCCAGCCATAATGAGTTTAAGGCTGCTAGTGCTGCACAGTGAGACCCTGTTTCATAAAAATAAGAATATGAGGATCAGGAGGAGAGGAGGAGGAAGGGAAAGAGGAGGGGGAGGAAGGGAAGGAGGGGGAAGGTGAGGGAGAGGGAGGGAGGAGAGGAGATGATGAGTGGGGAGGAGGAAGAAGAGGAGAAGTGGGGAGGAGAAGGGTCAAGAGAAGGAGAGAGTTAAATTAAAAAGAGAAATTGCTGACTTCAGTATATGATCCATAGCAAAGTCATTATTGGACTCAACCACAAATTTTAATGATGAGAAGATAAAATATTCATTTGGATGGTATATTTTTGAAATAGCCCATCCAATAAAGAATTATTTTCTAGATGGTTACAAAGGCATCATCCATATTCACCCTATGCTGGAAAAGACCCAAATATCCCTCAAGTGGGGAAGAAAGAGACACTAGTGAGGCCACAGGATGCAACCAGTTTCTGCATTGAAAAGAGACATAATGTAAGTCACTTGAGCTACTGAGCATAATAAATCATTTTTCACAAACTCAAATAAAAAAGTCAATGTCAGTTGGCCTTGATTTTCCTACAGTGATATTACGTGCCATAAAATTATGGGGTCCTAAGACAAAAGGAGTTACCCGCTGTCTTAGGGTTACTATTGCTATGATGAAACACCATGACTAAAGCAACTTGGGGAAGAAAGGGTTTGTAACTGGCTTAAGCTTTCAAATCACAGTTTACCATCAAAGGAAGTCAGGGCAGGAACCTGGAGACAGGAGCTGATGCAGAGACCATGAGGGAGTGCTGCTTACTGGCTTGTTCCTCATAGCTCACTCAGACTGCTTTTCTCATAGCACCCGGGACCACAAACCCAGGGATGGCACCACCCATGGTGGTCTGGTCCCCCCGACATCAATCGCTAGTTAAGAAAATGTCTTAGAGCCCAATCCTATGGAGACATTTCCTTCATTAAAGGTCTCTCCTCTCAGATGACCTTCAATTGTGTCAAGTTGACATGAAACTATCCAGAACAAATGACCCCTTGCCAACTTGACACACAAACACATCACCATTCCTTTCTCATTCATCCCCAATAGCTCACTTTAAAAACATGAATAACTTTAAAAGTCCCATAGTCTTTTCATATTCAGATACATTAAAAGTTTCTCCCTTTAAAATATCCAGTCTCTTTAAAAATCCAAAATCTCTTTTAAAATTTTGAAATCTTGTAAATATCAAAAATAAATTGGATGCTTTCTACTTCAAGAGGAGAGAACCATGGCCCAGCCAAAATCAAAGCAGAGCAAAACCATACTCCAGAAGTATAAATAACTCAAAGTCACATATCTGAGATTTACTAACGATCTTTTGGACTCCTCCAAAGGGTTCCACTCACTGCAACACACACACACACACACACACACACACACACACACACACACACACTCAGAGCTTGTCTTCTAGGCGCAGGTTGGCTCCATTCCACAGCGGCTGCTGTTATTGGTGGTCATCCCATGGTACTGACTTCTCCAAAATCCTGGGGTCTTCTGCTCCAACTGGGCTGTACTTTCGTTAGTAGCCTCTCATAGGCTTTCTTCATGGTGCCAAGCCTCAACTTCTCTGCATGCCCCCTTCAATTCTGGACCTTCCACTGCTACTAAAGCCTCACCTTCACTAGTAGCCTTTCCTGGATTCTCACAGTGCCAAATCTCAGCTGCTTCCCATGACACCCTCATGCCTTCAATACCAGTTCCACTTGGGGGACTCTTACACTACCATGTTCAGCTGCCAGCTTGAGGTACAACCTTGGCTGCCTCTGGAACACAGCTTCTGTGTGCTGACTCTCAGGAAACACTTTCTAGATTTCACCTCATCAATGCTGGTCTCCTCTTAATATCCACTAATTTCTCAACTCCAGCTAACCAGTGTCCATTGTTCCAGTAAAACAAATATTTCACCTTAGTGGCTCTGGTCTCTTGTTAATCACAGCTCATTCTTCAGCTCCAGCTGACCAGGCACCACAGATTCTTCACACAAACAGCCTGGTAGAGTCTTTGCTTCCCTCTAAAACTTCACAAGCCAGGCTTCCATTGTCTGCACTGCTTTCAACATTCTTATCTTCAAAACTCTAACAGAACAGCCCACTGAGCTCTCAACACTCACTGGCTCTTCTAGACTTAAGTTCCAAAGTCCTTCCACAATCTTCCCCTAAACTACATGGTCAGGTCCGTTAAGGCAATACCCGACTCCTACTACCAATTTCTGTCTTAGCAAGGGTTTCTATTACTGTGATGAAACACCATGACCAAAGCAACTTGGGGAGGAAAGGGTTTCTTTGGCTTACACTTCCACAGCACAGTTCATTATTAAAGGAAGTCAGGACAGGAACCTAGAGGCAGAAGCTGATGCAGAGGCCATGGAGAAGTTCTGCTCACTGGCTTGTTCCTCATGGCTTGCTTAGCCTGCTTTCTCATAGAACCTGGGACTACTAGCCCAGGGATGGCACCACCTATGTTGGGCTGGTCCCTCCCACATCAATCACTAATCAAGAAAATGCCTTACAAGCTTGCCAACTCAGCCCAATCTTATAGAGGTATTTTCTTAATTGAGGTTCCCTCTTCTCAGATAACTTTAGCTTGTGTCAAGTCGACATAAAACTATCCAGCACATCCCCTAAATGGTATACATATCCAGCCGGCCATTAAGATCTAAAGTCAGTCTCAAGACATTGCCAAATGTGGAACCTCAAGGGTTAGCTATGAGGCATATTTGGAGATTAAAAACAAATCATTCAACAAGTAGCAATGCTTCCCTGGAATCCAACAAAGGGTTAAAAAATGTCAAGAAAGAAAAATTGCAGAAATTCACTAACTTTGCTGCTGACAGTGAATGAATTTATGTGGATTGTCATTACTGATTATAAAAGTTATGACAAATATTTAAAAATGTCCTAGAATAACAAGCATTTGGTAAGTGTGGAGAGATCCTTGGCAGAAATGCTAGTAACCCATGGAAAGCTGAGGCAAAGCTTGTTTTCTTCATTCATGAAAGAACTCTCACTTGATTTCTTCTTAAACCTCATTTCTTTAAGACCTTACTGGAAATAACACTTCTTATGGGAAAATACAAAACAAAACATTTACTTCAGAGTGAAATATCTCTTCAGCTAGCCTTTCATTCTCACATTCTACTCAAATTCAAATAAAATTCAATACCAAAGTAATTTTAATAAACATAAAATCTGTACAATGATGCAGTGTTCCTGACTAGCTCTTTCTCCTTTCAGCTTGTCACATGTGTGCACTGGTAACCATGCTGGCAGGAGTGATGTACTTAACACACATGTGTGCAATGGTAGCCATGCTGGCAGTAGTGTATTTAACACACATGTGTGAGG